>SNQN01002243.1:16444-61234 GCA_008642245.1 Bassia scoparia | reverse complement strand
TTATGGTTTTTTTCCCGATTTTTTTCCTGTTTTTCCTGTATTTTTTTCCTATTTTATGTACTGTTTTATTATGATTTTATTAGTGCATTGCAATTGTTATTTTGAGTTATCATTCTTACTAGTTATCTTGATTGTAGTTCTTCTATAATGGTGAAATCGTCTAATAGCAAAAGGCGCCCATTGCTAATTGATGAAGAAGAAGGTGAAGATGCACATGATGACGAAGATAACGATGAAGGGGGAATTCAGAATCGTCATTCAACTGTTTGGAGTGAGATGCAAAAGATTGAAACAGAAGATAAWAGSCAAACAAAAGCTAAATGCAATCACTGTAAGCAAGTCTTTACCGCAAAATCTTGAAATGGAACCTCTCATTTAAAAAGACATCTTGAAAAGTATGCTGCCAAAAACCATAGGTCGATAAAGAACTTCATGATAGGGACTGAGAGCACTTCACAAGGGCAATCCATATCGTTAAAAAATCCTAAAATTAATCATGAAGAACTTAGGAAAGCTATTTGTATGTATGTGGTTGTTGGTGCTCATTCATTTTCAGCTGTTGAAGAGTCGGGCTTTAAAAACATGTTTTCTATTGCTTGTCCTAGCTATAAAGTTTTGAGTAGCTGACACACACTTAGAAGGGATGCTTTGAAACACTATGATGAGGAAAGAAAAATTGTAGAGTTAGACATGCAAAATGCACCGGGAAGGATTTGTTTTACTTCCGATAATTGGAGAAATGATCATACACAAGATGGATATATTTTTATATCTGCTCATTGGATTGATAGGAATTGGAAGATGCAAAAAAGAATCATTAGATTTGGTGTTTTAACTCCTCCATTTGATGGTATTACTATAGCTGAGGATGTTTATCTTTGTTTGGCCAAATGGAAAATTGATGGAAAAGTAGGTTCTTTCACATTATATGATGCGACCTACAATAATACAATGGTGAGTCAAATAAACAGACAACTTGTGAGGAATGGCAAAGGACTTATGTTCTCTGGTGACTTCTTTCAAATTCGTTGTTRTTGTCACATCATAA
The DNA here is from genome assembly GCA_008642245.1 of Bassia scoparia. NCBI lineage: Eukaryota > Viridiplantae > Streptophyta > Magnoliopsida > Caryophyllales > Amaranthaceae > Bassia > Bassia scoparia. Next base: position 60,186 of record SNQN01002243.1, on the reverse strand, counting down.
ATTTGATTGTACAATCCGGTCTTAAACTTATAGATGATGTTATGGAAAAGATTAGAGCAATTGGTAAACATTTTAGGCATTCGGTACCTAAAACGAAGAAGTTCTACCAAATTGCTCAACAAACTTATCATTTAGATGGTAAGAAAAGAATCTGTGGTGATTGTTGTGTTAGATGGAATTCAACTTATATGATGCTTGATGATGCTCTTTACTTTAGGCCGRCCATTGATCATGTGGTGGAAAACGACATTGAAATTAAAATGTATTTACTTAATGATGATGAGTGGCTCAAAGTGTTGGTGATTCGTGACTTTCTAAAGGTATTCTACAATATCACTAATGAATTTTCATCTTCAATAACACCAACTTCAAATGTTTATTTCAAGGGGGTTTGGGACATTCAATGTATGCTACTTGAAACCGCAAATGGTCCTCATTCATTCTTAATTGACATGGTAAAGGAAATGCAAAAAAAATTTGACAAGTATTGGGCCGATTATAATATGTTATTGTCTTGTGCTTGTGTTTTGGACCCCCGTTATAAGCTTAAGTTTGTTGAGTATTGTTACACCATTCTTTATGGAGAAATGATAGCTAAGGATAAAGTGGATAAGATGAGATCAATTTTGTGTGATTTGCTAAAGGAGTATAGGGATATTGTAGACACTAAAAATTGTGTCTCCCCAAAAGAGTAATCCTGATGACCATACCGCGTCTCGCGTTTGATTTCGACTCAGAACAGATGTTGACCACGAACGTTGGAAAATTCGTGAGGTCTCTCAGGACTATTCTGAGCAAAGTTCAACTATACCACAGGCAAACATATTCTCTTTCGTTCTCGTAAACTCAAAGGTTTTTCAAAGGTTTTCACAACAATTACCTGGCGATTCTCGTGCTTTTTTGTTTTCCATCAATGTCGTCACATTTTTCTGAATCCGCCAATATTTTTAAATTATTTTTCTGATTTCTATATTTTCTATGAATTGCAATGTTTTAAATACGAAGATACGCAAAAAATACGTGAAATTAGAAAACTCCGAAATACGTGAACCTTCTAGAACCATTCTAGAAACCTTGCTTGGAGAGAAGGGGTGTCTAGGTGCGTCGAATCCAGATAAGGAATCACGAATAAATCGAGAAATCAAATATTTCAGTTTTCTTGTTGAAAATTACAAATCATTTGAGCTTATTAGCAAGCTGAGCGATATACGCTTCACCAGGACGTATATACCTCCACATGCTGCGTATACTACGCTCACACCATACATTAGAATTGCCAAAATGATTCTAGAAAGTGGAGCGTTTATGACCTGAGGGAAGTATGACATATACCTCCCCGATGAGCGTATATAACCTATCCTGAGCTATATTACGCAGGTTTTCGTACTTCGTTTATCCTCTGCTATAAATACTCCTTGCCCTTGCTAGTTCGGGAAGCTCGACACGCAAATTCCCGAGACACATCTACTCTTTCTCTCTCATCAAAACACTCAAACACATTCCGCGTTTTCGATCAAAGCATCGATTCTCGGTCGCAATCAACAAGCAAATAAGGGTATAAATCTGTGATTACTCACCAAAAACTCTCTTTCACTCTTTTTTAATTCTTTTTGTCACTTTTAATTTGACTAACCATTGTTTATGAGTTTAATTCATTACAACATGTGAAACTCACTTCTTTAACTTTCATGTAAATATGTAGTTTTTATAATGTTTCAATGTCCTGTTTTGGTTTTCATTTATAATATATACATATTCAATACTACCGTTGTTTCTCATAGCAATTCATCGAAAGGCGATTCCCTTTGGTTTTATTCTAACATTTGATGTTGCAGTAGGTGAGGAGAACACACGACATTTTATGCCTTACTAACCTTTCTTTTTCATGTTGTTTGTATATAGTATATCTTTTATCACACTGCATATATTGTTTAACAAACCGAATTATCCTGTACAATTAAAGCAGATAATCATGGACGACGGTTTTCTAGCACCGACTGGAACAAAGTGCTTTAAACATGCAACTAACCAATCAAGTCTCCCTGATCCATTATAGAATCTTATTTTACGAATAGCAACCTCACCTCATAATTAGTGTGCTTCAAGATATTCAATAGGCTCTTTAATTCAACTTGTTATGATTTATGAACTACAATTGGACGAGTATAGAGGGCCGCCTACATGCGGGGCGAATTGGGTTACAGATCTATTCGTACCATGTCCCCGAACCCACACTTTGGTACTGGACCCTACTTGATTGCCACTGTTGGCACCAATGTTCGTTGTCCATGATAACCATATATTCAGGCCCGTGCGATTCCCCCTCAAATTCAGACAACACACCCCACCGCATTCCCATCGGATTCCATGTGTCAACGCATGATCATTGAAAGCTGAGTGCGACGCCCCCCTAAGCAGGCCGAAGCCCTCAGTTTTGGCTACTCACTGGGATAATCACCATTTGACGTGATTGGACAACTGAAAAAGCTCTCGTAGTTCAGTATTCATAAATCATGAATTTGCTTTGACCTTCGAATAGGTCATGTCCATAGTCCTGGTCTCAATATGGCTATCTACTGCGTCGAATCACCTAGGGGGATCTGATCTTGGTTTCATGTGGTAATTGATCACATGCTAAGTAATCCTTATCCCGCCATCGCTATGCCGTTTAACTAAATGCTGTGTATATAAGGGATCTCGCCCATACTTATCACCCAATGTGCTTGTGGTGGTGAAAATTGGAACCCAGCTCTTACCTTAGCAGTGTTACACTGTCAAACTTAACCAAGCCGAAATATGTTCACTTAGATTCCTGCCTAATACTAGTGAATAATTGTTTTATGTTTCAATCAAATGTGCTGTTGTCACTTGTGCTCTTCATTCAGGCCAGCCCCACTCTTCTTAATCTTTGGTTCAAGCACATGGAAGTTTTTAATCCATTTAGGCCCATTCCAATCCAATCATTTCAAACTCATTCGATGCCTAGGATCTGGAACCTAGTTCGATCTCCAATCCAAGAGTCTTTAAATCTGACTTAATTCGACCTTTTAACCTTAACTCTAATTAGGTTCAATCAGTTCCAAATCAAAACCTTAAATCTGAATTATAGTTATTCAATTCCAATTCCAAGAACCCTTAAGTCTGAGGGAATTTAAGGGTTTTTTCAAATTCAAATTTCAACCCAAGAGCCTTGAATCTGTGAATGTAGTCCTTCCAACTTCAATCTAAGAACCTAAAATCTGAAACTAGTTCGATCATAGACTCAACCTAGGGCACGTTCAATTTCAAGTTGGCTCGTAAGGCTCTAGAGTCCTTTAATTCTGGAAATGGCCCATTCTTAGGTTTGTAATCTTTCTCGAGTCTAGCACCTTAAATCAGAATTTAGGTCTAGCCCATTCAAAGTCTACTTTCAGTCAGTTCCTTAAGTCCAGAACCTCAACTGAGTTAGCGTTTGTTTCTTAAGAGTTTTCAAGTAGACCAATCTTTTTCTAAAAGTGTAATTTCTTGGATTCAGCAAAGATTTACAAAGCACTCGCAACTGTCCTTCTGGGCCTAGAAGATAGTAACAAAAGAAGCCAAACCCGACGCGCTCCTGATCACCAAGACACTTCCATGCAAACATCGAAAACAGCTTAACGCTATTCTAAACAAGCTCGAGTCTGTGAATTCATCGCCTTGATCCAGAAAAGAGCATTGGGAGCTGAAAGAAAAGAGACCCAAGAAAACCTCTCGGTCTGAAAGGGAGGAAAAGACGATGCTGATACACCACTTCCCATCCTCCAAAGACTGAGACGGAAAAAAGGTTGGAGCCAAATAGAAGAGATGGTCAATGAGGATGTCCCGACAATTCAGTTCAAGCGCCTCGTGGTTGCTGATTATGAGATTAAGGGCCAGCTCCTAAAGAATTTGTCATCACTGATTTGCCCAAGTTCAAGGGAACTGAAGACCAGAAACCACCTCCGCACTTTCAATATCTCAATTGTCCTTTAAGAATGAGCAAAGAGCTATTCACTTCGGTGTTCCCTATTACTTTGGACACCCATCCATCCAGTGTTCAAGACTCTGAATCAGCTAAGCTCGATGATTGGAATATATCAAGCACGAGTTCCTAAAGCAGTACAGGTACAATTCCCAGCTTCCTGTTGGTCTCCGTGAACTAGAGGCCACCAAGCAAGGTGAGAGAGAAAATTTCTCTACTTTCCTTAATAGGTGGAGGAGAAAAGCCGCTCAAAAATGACCAATCACCGAATGAGGAGATCAAGTTCGCATGGTCACAAAGACCTTCAGGCCAAGTATCGAGAGCCACTCAAGTTTCAACCCATTGATCATTTACTGGGCTCTACAAGGTTGGCCTCCTAGTTGAGGAAGATGTTCAGCCAGAAGTCTAAGGGTAACGGTGGGGGCTTTAACAAGAAAGGTGGCTCCTCTTTTTCCAACACTGATCAAGTCAGCCACATTACCAATGACAACTCTTCTAACCATCCCGACTCTTTCAAACAACAGGCCTCGAGGACCACCAAGACATTTCTTCCAATTGTATGACTTATGAGCAGGCCTTTATAGACTAACTGCAAAGGTGCACTTGCTCCTATTGGACCCACTCCAGACCCTTCAGATGATATAGAAATCTAAATTGGAATCCCAATGCCTATTGCAAGTCCACCAAGGAAGGGTCACACCACTGAGAATTGCAGCTTTTGAGCACAGGATTCAAGACATGGTTGAAGATGGTCGCCTCCCAGTCCCTCAGCGGCGAAGATAAGTCAACATCCAAACCAACCCAATTGCAAACCATGAGTCACCCCAAGGTGGGTTAATGATCCATGCGGCCTTCTTTAGATTGAGTCATCAGTCCTAGTCCTCGCATTATATCGTTTCAATTCACCTGTCTTTTGAGTCTATGTAGTCTTTGAATAAGCCATGTATGTTTCAAGTTTTCTTTCATCAATAAAATGATTTCATTTGTTTTGGAATATATTATTTTCTAATTCTATGCAAGTCTCAACACTCATTGGCCACAATTCGTTTAATCTAATCTGACTCAATTATTTAATTTGAACAATTGCCCCAGAGAGGCCTTCTTTCACAGCTCCACAAAAGCACCTCCCTTCCATTCCCTTTGTCACATCGAAGCAAAAAAACCCTCTGCAACCTTTTGAGCCACAAACACTATCAATTAGCCTATCTTTTCTTTCATCACCCACATCTACCTAACCCTTTGGACACAAACGGTGCGTAGAGAAAAGACACGTGCCAAAAGAAAGAAAAGAAAAAAAAGAATAAAATGGGCAAAAGAAAGAAAATAAAAAATCAAAGTTCAATAAAAGTTTTCACAAATGCAAATCAATCCAATACAATCCAAAGTTCAAAGCCCAATTCAAACAAAAAGCAAAAGTTTAAAAAAGCACACTGCGCACCGTGGGTTACTTCATAAACATCAAGCCTTTTTCACCCTGGAACCACAGCCTCACATTACAACCACAAAAGCCCTCTCACACGAGCGTTGTTCAAATCATCATCAGAACTACGTTGGTCTGATTCCGTAAGGATACGTAGGAGGCCTCTTCTCCGGATTCGACGCACATCAGCATTAACATTAAACTATTTGAGCCTTTAAAGTGCTTTGACTTGCTAAGAATTCGATTGTATGGTTTGCCAGTTTAGAACCTCACATAGACTCATGGCTGTAACCTACATCATTAGCCAACCTCGCATCTAGCCACATCTTTGACCCTTAGCCACAAATTTGACCCTTTTTATTTCTCGAACCATAGCCTATTCTTTGGTCACCTTCAAGGACTCATTGACTCAACCCAAAGATTTAAAGCCACCTGACTTTGGGTTAGTACATCTATTGGGGAACTCATCCATACAATCCATCCACCTTCCCTATGTGACTCTAACCGTAAACCCACGTTGTCTCAAAGTCTCGTTGGGGCTCGTTGTCATCATGCTCCTAATTTCCAGTTGGGGGCTTCTTGGCTCCTCAGGCCCTATTACGTGTTCAAGTCTATTGCTATCAAGTTGAAATTCCTGAAAAAGTCACTTTTTAACCCTGTCTCTTTCCAATCAAATCACTGTCTCTCCAATGTTAAGTCAAGTCACGTCCAAATGTCACCTTTCCTGAAGTCACTCTTCAAATTGACACTCTTCATTGGCACTTGTACTAGGATTAGACTCTAAGTTCGTCCTTTCATGTCTAGAACCAACCTAGACCGGACTCTTTCAAATTCAAATCACTTTCAAATCATGTCTAGAATCAGACCTAACAGACACTTTCAAATCATGTCTAGAAACCAGACTAAGACCGGACTCTTTCAAATCACAAATCACTTTCAAATCATGTCTAGAATCAGACCTAGACAAGACACTTTCAAATCATGTCTAGAACCAGACCTAGACTGGACTCTTTCAATTCAAAGTCACTTTCAATCATGTCTTGAACCAGACCTAAAGTGGATAAGAGGAGATCATTTTGTGTGATTTGCTAAAGAGTATAGATATTTAGACACCTGAAAATGTGTCTCCCCAAATGAGTAATCCGTGATGAAACATATACCGCGTCTCGCGTTTGTTTCGACTCAGAAAAGATGCTTTGAACTCACAAAGTTGGAAATACGTGAGGTCGTACTCGGGACTATTGAGCAAAGGTCACTTACAAGGAACATATTCTCTTTCGTTTTTCTCGATAAACTCAAAGTTTTCAAAGGTTTCAAACAATTACGCTGGCGATTCTCGTGCTTTTGTTTTCCATCATGTGCGTCACATTTTTCTGATCCGCCAATATTTTTAAATTATTTTTCTGATTTTTCTCTATGATTTTCTATGAATTTTGCAATGTTTAAATACGAAGAATACGCAGAAATACGTGAATAATTAGAAAATACTCCGGAAATACTGGAACCTTCTAAAACAATTCTAGAAATCCTTGCTTGAGAGAGCAAGGGTGTTTAGGTGCGTCGAATCAAGGGAAATCACGAATAAAATCGGGAAATCGAAATTTCGAGGTTTTTTGGAAATATATACGAAATCATTGAGCATATTACGCAGATGCTGAGCGTTATACTCCTCACCAGGAGCGTATATACGCTCCACATGCTGCGTATATACGACTCAACACATACATACGAATTTGCCAAAATGCTATGGAAGTGAGGAGTCTATACGCTGAGGGTGAGCGTATATAGTTCCCGATGGCGTATATACGCTCAGGATGAGCTAATACGCAGGGTTTTTGTACTTCGTTTTTGCCTCGCTGACCTATTAAATACTCCCTTGCCTTGCTCAGTCCGGAGAGCTTCAGACACGCACAATTCCCGAGACACATCTACTCTTTCTCTCTCTCAAAAAACACTCAAAACACATTCGTTTTCGATTCAAAGCATCGATTCTCTTTCGACATCAACAAGCGAATAAGGTATAAATCTGAGATTACTCCCAAAACCTCTCTTTCACTCTTTTTTAATTCTTTTTGTCACTTTTAATTGACTAACCATTGTTATGAGTTTTAATTCAATTAAAACAATGTAAAACTCACTTTTAAACGTTTCATGAAATATGTAGTTTTTTAATTTTTCAATGTTTTCATGTTTTTGGTTTTCATTTATTATACATATTATTATTGTCAATTACTAACGGTTGTTTGTCTCAATTAGCATATTCAATCGAAAGGCGATTCCTTTGATTGTTTATTCTAACAATTGATTGTTTGCAGTGATAAGGTGAGGAGGACACACGTACATATTATATGCCTTACTAACCTTTGTTTTTCATGTTCGTTTGATATATATATCTTTTATCACACCTGCATATATTGTTTAAAACAAGACCGGAATTTAATCGCTTGTACCATTAAAGTCAGATAATCATGGCACGACCTTTCTAAGCACCTTATTAACATTGACTAACAATCAAGTGATCGCCTTGTCCATTATAGAAGTTTTATTTGTACATAATAGCAACTCACCAGTAATTAGTGTGCTTTCAAGATCAATTCAATAGGCTCTTTGAATTCATTGTTATGATTATGGACTACAATGAGACCGGTAGAGGCCGCTTACATGCGGGCAAATTGGGTTACAGATCTGATTCGTACCATGTCCCCAACCCACACTTTGGTTACTGACCTACTTGTGGGCCACTAGTTTGCACCAAGTTTTCGGGCGTCGTGAATAACCTATATAGGCACATGGTGGCGATCCCCTCAATTCGACAACACACCCCAACGCATTCACATGCGGATTCCATGGCTCAAACTCCATGACACTGAAGCTGAGGTCACGCCCTCCTAAGGCGGGCGAAGCCCTACAGATATGGATGGTGAGGTATTGGTCAAAGTGGTGAGGTTAGAGGAGACAACTACCCATGTTCTTATTGCAACTCATAGTGATAGAATGGCAAATTATAGTAATTGATACTACTAAAGAAAAGATGTAGCGGAAAAATCACAACTTGATCTTATTTGGAGGAAAGAATGTTGATCATAATTCTCCCCTGATGTATTGTGTTGGTGAAAAATAATGGAGCACCTAGGCATCCCAACTAGTTGCATTAACTCGTGACATGTTGCCATTCCTATCTCTTCCGTCCCTCTGAGTCGGCTTTTAGTATGGGTAGAAATTGATAATCCTTGAGGCCTTCTCTAACATTATCACAATTGAATCTCTTGCTTGTTATGAAGATTAGCTACGTGCAAAGGGTTATCCTTAGGTAAGTTTTATTTTGTTTTAATAATTATTATATAATAATTAGTAGATGATTTAATATCGCTAACATTTTTTTCCAACTCCATTAAGGTCGCTCAACCATTTTGAATGCTCAAGAGAGGAAGAAGAAGATGAAGATTGTCAAATTATGTTAAAGATCATGTATTTTTTTGTGTTTTTCTTAATTATGTAAGGATGGTGTTATGTAATTGTGCTTGTAATTTTAACTATTAAAAAGTGACAATTTGTTGTTGTGTACTATCTACTATTAGTGTGTTGTATTTAGGAATTTCTCTAGTAAACTATTCTTGTAATTTATATTATGTGTTAGATACTTGATTTTCCTCTTTAGTTTAAAAAATTTGGGTATTGAACTATTGATTATAGAAGCCTAAAATGTTAGAAGCTTTGGCCCGCAGGCCCGCAAAACAGTCCGCAAGCCCGTAATTTATGGTTAGGCAGCAAACACAGGCCCGCAAATTTGGCCCGCTCGCCATCGTGTATGGCAAAAATGAGTGTCTTGGCCCGAGCCGTTCCCAGCCCGGCCCGCAGTTTGATCAGGTCTAAACCACACCAACAAGTAACAAGGCACAACACTAGCACCACACTTAGGCAACTTGCAAACACTCACAACACTGCAATTGAGTATATAAGAATAGAAAAGAGAGAACAACAGTGAAAACCCTATAAAAACTACTACAAACCAACAAAACTCTTTAAAACTATACAAAGTGAAAAACTAACCAAAGGGTAGTGAAATGATATCGAAAACACACAAGTTGGCCAAAATAACGAAAGAATAAGTGCCCAAATGTGACCATTTTTGGCACTTATCAACAGTAACTAAACGACATTGTATACAAAATCGTGGCTATAAGCGACATTCAACATCAGACAAGGCATAGGCATCAACACCAGAAAAAAGACTGCTATACACGGCGTTAATTCATTCAACTTCTGGACCGCCGCGCGAGAAAGATAAAAGACCTTACACGAATTTCCCAATGAGGATAAAAACATAGACATAGACGGAGACATAGACGCAGAATTCCCTAGCGATGATAAATTCATAAACACAAAGTTACCCAACAAGGACAAAATAATAGACACAAGCTTTCCCAAAATGAAGTTTTTGGAGGAAATCCAGAAAGGACAATACGTAGACATTAGTTCCTCATGAAATCCTAGACGAAGGCCGAAAAGGATAAATCACAACTATTACTCCTTGAATGTACCTRGATAAAGGCCARAAAGGACGAAACAGATCAATAATCACTCCCTAAAGGTTCCTGGGTGACTGCCAGAAAGGACAAAGTGCATCTATTATTCCCCAAGTGTTCTTGGATGAACGTTGGAAAGSATGAAGCAAATAAAAAAAAAWTTCTAGTGTTCCTAGACGAAGGCCGAAAAGGACAAGACAAATCAACAGAAATCACAAGAAAAATCTACACATGGAATAATAGACAACCACAGACAAGGCATCATACATCAACACAAACAAACAATCGATAGCAACCACAGGTGCAGGTAAATCTAATGCATTTGTTTTGCAAGTACTAGGTACTTTGGCTTTCATTTTAYGAGACCTTCGTCTCTGCAAACTCTTCCAAAGTGGGGGCTTTTGTAGATACCTACATTTGTCCCTAGCCAAAGACGGCAAATGATAAGACAATTCACCCCTTGCAATACACCAGCTAAATTGAAAGAGTTATGGCCTTGAAAGGCCTTAATAAAAGGGCAAGTTTTACACTACGATAAGCACATTTTCTTACACTAAGCACCCTTAAAAATACTATTTAATTTCCAATTAGTTTTAAGAATTTTTCGTAATTTTTCTGACTTATTCTAAGCAATTTCAGCCATGTTTGGAATTTTCAGCAATTTATTTAATTTTAAAGCATTTTTGAAATTATCAAGCCAATTCTAATGTTTACGAAAATTTAACACAATGCACAATATTTATGGTGGGTTTTTTTTTATTTTTTCCATATTTTTTCATCTATGAATTTCCGAAGCAAAAAATGCAAAACCTAGCGAAACGGGCTTGCGTGCWTGTAATCACAATTAATATGCCTTAAACAAGATTGAAAAAATTTCATTATCTTCATGTTTAATAAGATAACAATGGAAAACCGAAATTAACCCGCTTAGTAATAGCATGCATAGGGTTTAACCCGAAAGTATATTTGTTGTCTTTTTCACAATGGACTCGTGATGACTAAGTGGAGGCCACTAGATGTGCAAGGGGGGCGCTGTGCACTACTTCGCCCTTACCCTTGTCCCCTAATCCATGACCTTTGGTGTACGACCAAAATATGGAGTCCTTCACCTTGCATTCTACCTTGGTAAAGCTTAAATCGRGTTTCGTAACTTCAGAAAAGAGTGYGGTGGCGACTTGCTCTACTCGTCTTTTCAAGTATGATTCACAGAATTCTAAGCATACTCAAACAATGCAATAAGCAAAAATTCAATTCAGGCAAACACAAGGTCTCATCGAGGTTGTACACACGGGGCAGAGGGACCGACAAGCGAGCCGACCTAGGGATGCCCCATCGCTCCTACACCTCGAGATTGTGTATTTGATTATACACGAAAACACGAGTAGAGGGAAATCATCACTAATTGTTATATCTTGCCAAGACGCAATGCAAACAATGAAAGGCGAAGGACTCCATACTCTTGCAGTGGACCAAATTTTAAGGGAGAAATAGTGCATATCCCCCCCCCCTCTTCTTATAGTGGCCTCTACTCGATTTCATTGCGACATCATTATCGAAATGATATTAACATAGATATTTTCGTGTTAGCCCTAATCAAGTAAGATTGCTAGGTGGGTTGCTTACAAAAAAGAATAAACGCAAAACAAGACTAATGTTTTTTAAGGGATCACTTTGTATTAATCAATGTTTAAGAAGCTAGCGTAAAAACCTAATTGTCCAAGAATTATCTTTTTAGGTGTGAAACATATCATTAATAGGTTTTGTTTAACCAAGAATGTGGTGATTCACATGCAAACAAATTTAAAGTTGTGCCTATATTAATTTTAAATTATGTCAAAAATATAATAAATATTACACGCAATTTTAGCCAATCAATCAAATTTCTATCAAACATTCAAAGAGGGATGAAAGGTTTTGAGGTGTTGGCCTCAAGCTATACCTTGCAATACAATAGAACAAAACAAAGGATGGATGCTTTGAGACCCTTTCAAAACCTTAGAACCTGAGAGAACGATACAAATTAGTTTAATAAATACTTAAAATTGTGTTTTGAATGCTTAAAAGTGTATTTAATTGCAACTACTGGAGAGAGAAAAAGACCAAAATTTCATTGCAAGYAAAGTTCAAGTTGTTCCAACATAAGCTCACGAGGGCCTTATTTATAGGCTAACACCACATGATACACCCAGTTTTTAGCAAGTATCCACATGGCTAGGTAGATATCCACCCAAAAATGATTTTCTTAACTTTTTTTTTATATTTTTCTTGAAATAGTTCGATCGTATATTTGCAAAATCAATTTTAACTGATGTTAGTTGATTGATTTTTCTTTCGATATTGATACATTTATTATTGAACAAGAATTAATGTGTATGTCCAGATTCCGTTGCTTAGAAGCATTTAGAACATCTCGTTTTGCGTGCATTTTCTCGTGCTCATCTTTTTTGGATTAAATTGTGTTAGCTGATTTTTTGTTAAACGAAAAATTGTTGAAAAAAATAAAAAACATCGGTTTAATTTATTTTGCTTCCCTTTTTGGACATATTTTGATAATTTTGAAAAATATTTTAAATATAAAAATGAGTGAAAATGCCAAATATTGCCTATACAAATCTTAGAAAATACCTGAAAAATCCAAAAAAATCTGTAAAAATGTTAAAATTAAATTATTTGAAATTAAAAATATATATGTTTTGGGCACTCCAAGCTCATAAATTAACCTTTGCCTTTGAAAACTATTATATCTAGCTATTTTAGTTACCTAAAACCATCTTATCTAGATATTTGGTTAACTAAAATCATCTTATATAACTATTTGGTTGCTTAAAACCATCTTATCTAACATTTTTCTTGTTGACTGCCATCTAATATCGACATTTTGAAGGAAAAAAGAAAAAAATGTCGAATGGCGAATAGCGAATAGAATTGAGRAACACGAAGCGACTACTTCTACAACAAGCAAAATTGGAGATGAAAAACAAACAAAAATGATAGAAAAAAATAAGGAAGAACGCGAGTCAAAGCCGAAATCTGGTGGAAAGATGAAGGTTAACAAATAAAACTCCTACAAAAGATGAGATTACGCAAAAAARTATACAAAAGATGGTTTGTCACAAAAAGTTCTAGAAAATATGGTTTTTGAAAGAAAAAAATATGCTAAAATAAAAAATTAAGTTACATTAGTATCTTTTACATTTACGCCATGTTTAGTTACTAGGACTAAATGGTGAGAATGGGAATGAATTTTTAGTGTAATTTAGATAGAGAAAAATTCTTAAAATCTCTATAAGGAATGAAGTTGACAACTTTATCTCCATGGGAAACAATCATAGCTCAAAGTTATCCATGGAGACAATTTCTTAGTAATTTCATTACCACTCATTACCACTTAGGAGAGTTGTATTGGGTGTGGGAATGAAATTTTTAGAAGAAAATTAAATCTTTTTGGATGAAATTGCATTACCATGGGAATGAACATGAAATCCCTTCCCAAATTTACATACAAATTCATTCTCATTACCACAACTTACTATCAACAACCAAACGGGCCGTTAAARATCGKATTCAAAGTTAGTTAAATATTTAAACATCTACTCTATTAAGAATATTTAGATATCACAGTATTTGTCTCTTTGTCTCTGTGCTATTGCAAGGGCATAATTTACATAGCATAAATAAYAAGGGATAGAATATGCATCCCGAAGATTTAAGCACATATCCTCGTAAATTTAAAGAATGATAAGTATATACTTTTTCCGTTTCAGAACAGTCGCTACACTTCCCAAAATACGAATTTTTAGGCAAAATTTAGGAGAAGAAAGATATAGAAAGAGAAATAAGAAGGCCCATGTGGAAGGAGTGTTAGAAAAAGTGTTTTACAGGGAAAAAAAAAAAAAAAATGAAACAACATTAAATAAAAAGTGTAGTAAGTATTTTGAAACGGAAAAAGTAGATTATACAATGGTATGTTTACGAACGACATGAGGCACTTTCATATGTAAACCTGTTCTTGTATTTTCACATGTAAACCTTTTGCATCTCTAATTCAACGTGTGGCTGTCATCACAAATATACATACTAGTCTGAAACACCTTGGACCTTCATTTTGTCTGACCTTCCCCCTAGGAAAAATTGTGAAATAAAATTACAACAAAACGACTTTGTTAAAGATAGATTCTTCTAGAAAGAGGCACATTCAAATGAAAATTCCCAGTTTAGTTTCATGCTATGCGAAAGTGGGAAAGAAATCTACCATATCGCAAATTTCATTATTGAAATGAACAATAACCTTATGCTGAGCATAACAAAGTGAGCGTCGCAAAATCATTATCTGAAGTTATGAACCATTACCATCTCCAGCCTCAAATTGTGTACAGTTTCTTAAGCACAACAGGAAGTGTTTGAAGCTACTCACAAATCACAATTTTTGGCTGATTTGAGGAAGGGTTTTGGAGCAATGGGTTCCTTTGACCCTTGTGGTAAGAGGTTCAAATCCTCATATCCCCTCCCCTTTGTAAATGTATCCCATCATGGTGGCTCATTCGCACAAAAAATAAAAATAATAAATAAATAAAAATTTTGGCTGATTGCATTCATGTTGTATGTATATTGAACGAACAAGATATGTGACTGAGGGCAACCCAGAAGTACCAAAAAGGTTCTCTCAATTTTCTAAAGGGTTCGGAGCACCATGTTCCAATCTAAATGCTTTGTCTTTCAACTATCACAGCAAAGCTGTTCGAAGAATGATCAGGGAGGACAATGGTGACAGTCAAAGGGAGGACGGTGCGAAGGAAGAAGGAATGGAGACAATTCAGACAAATGAAATATAGGACGGCAACGGATAGTGATGGCAAATAGGAAGCAACAGAGGAAACAAAGAGTTTAGGTAGAAGCTACTATTCTTCCATATATAGCACTAAGATTGACTGGGATCACGTTCTACACTCAATCTTTAGTGATCCAAAAAAGTAGTCATAATTAAAATTTGACCTTGGTTTAACATGGGGAAAAAAGGAGTGTCCTGAACTTTGGAAGTTAATTCTGAATCCAATTCCAATCGTCCATGTTAGGTTTAGTTGGACATAAAAAATTACTCGCTACTACTCACTAGTAAAGTAGTAACCCTTGCAACTCTATCATGGTTCTTGGTTCCAACTTTCTCCCATAAAACAACCATCAACAACAACAACAACAACAACAACAACAAAGCCTCAATCCCAAAAAGATTTGGGGTCGGCTAGACATAAATCAATATGGAGATTTGCATAAACTATCAACATATATATTTTCTCTCCATTATTCTCTGTTTGAAACTATGCTTCTATCAAGTCCCAAAATCTTTCATTGAAAAATGTTTGCTATGAATGGTCTCACTACAAATTTTTATTTTCATAGACTCTTTCGTTTCATATTCCACTTTAGCGGGGGAATATACAACAGCTGTAGTATTAAAACTCTAAAAGTGACAATAATGAAAACAGAAATGAAGTTAAAGATATAGATTCATAGCAAATGAGCAAGGCAACAGTCTAAAGCAACCCGATATCTGGATGTTTTGCCAACAAAACTCAACCATAGAGCACTCCGCATTTACCTTCATCTAATCATTGTCACCCTGTCAGCTTTATTTATCTTTTCCTCCCTCACCAAAGAAACAGGAAAGAATCAAACATCAACAGCATGTCCAAACTAGGTTCCTCATTCRGACTTGAAAGTTGCAAAGCTAAAGGATTGTTCCAAGAGTTACAACTTACAAGGGGTATATCTCCAGATTAAACAGATTTGCCATTCAACCTATCTGATGTTAAATTGCCACAAGAAACATACAATTTTAAAGAAATATGATGCCCACTTCACAGTTCACACGAAATAAATAAATGGTGAGGAATTGAGCCTTAAAGCAGAATGCAGCGGTTTTGACCACATAATTACTCGAAAATGAAGCTCTAAACAAACCAATTAAAATCAGGGAAAAGTACCAAAAATAACATCAACTTGGCACATTAGTAAATTTAACACAAACATCAGGGAAAAGTACCAAAAATAACTTGGCACATCAACTTGGCACGGAAGTCAAAGGTAATACTTTGATTGATAGTCTGGCGTTAATTTCTGTCACTTCAGCTATATGCCACTTTTGTACTCCCTCCTCTCAACAAAGATCCTGCCGCTTTTTCCATACAAAAGTGCCACTTCTACTCTATTCCATTTAAGGATACTTTCTAAGTTTCTTTTGTTTTTTATTTGTAGTGATCCAACACGTGGAGCCGATTTATACCATTTACTACACATGCAATTGTTAATGCAATTTCATTTGTTTCTCTTTCCCATCTACAATTATCATTTAACCTCATTTCAATTTTTTTATTTGTTTCAAAATTTTAACTGGAAAAAGTATGAGGCACCTTTTTTGCGGAACAAAGGGAGTAATAAAATTGTCAACTTTGTGTCAATTTATTAGTGTGCTAAGTTGGTGTCCCTTTTTTTCTTTGTTTTTTTCCCTTCTTTTTTGGGCTAAATCCAAAGTTGGTGCCATACTGCCATCCTTTTGCAATTATCCTTTCAAATTATACCCGTTTATATTTTAACAAACAGAAGTTCAGAATCCAAAAGGCATAAAAGGCATAGTATTTGGCAAAGACAATGGTAGAATATAGCCTCTTGGATAACAATACAAGTTATACAACAATCAAGATACCAGGACTGACCTCATGTAAATAACCATGTACAAAAATATTCCAACGTTTTCTCTCAAACTCATCAAGGAATTCTTCTCAATGACATGCAACATAACATCCCTGATTAAAAAAATAAAAATATATATTTAAATAAATTTTTTTAAAAAAAAAATTAAAAAAAAAAAACAAAAAAAAAAACACTGTATTATCAGAGTGATACAATTTTTACTTTTATGCTGAACACTAAATTAAAAGGGAACAAATACCTTTCACTTCAAAGAAGGAGCATATGGAGAAGGGCATGGAGAGACACTGTGATCAGGTAACAGGTCTATTAGGTCAATAGTAGCTTGCAAGCATGCCTGTAGTATTCTTTTTTCCAGCCTAACAAGCTGTGTAGCAACTCGTTTTTTGGGATCTAAATCTTGATCTGCCAACTAAAGGGATTAAATGTCATTATTGAAAGTTCCATCATACAACAGTAAACATTAAAATATATAGAGATCTTTTGCAAGTACCAAAGAATCATCCTCGACTAATGTAGTAGAGTATCTGGAAAGCCTTTCCTTAAAATAATCCAGAACCTGGTCAAGCACCGCTCTTTCAATACAAGGACTCACCTGAAATTTTTTGTTTGAGAAACAAAAAAGAAAGTACCATTTCAGTTTTACAGTTCTACAAATTTTATTAGCTTCAATTCACCTGAAGAAGTCAATCAAAAATAATACTTCCTATGTATTTTTAAATGTCCATCATTAAAATGAGGAACATATATAAAGGAGATGAGCAATATAAAGAGAAGGAAAAAAATAGGCCCATGTGATAGGAGAGAGATAGATAATTTGTTGTTCAAAAAGGATATGTTGCAAGTAATTTTCAACTTCCTAAAATGGAAAACGATGCAAATATTATGAAACAGTCCAGTAACTTTTACACGTCTTACATAAATATCTGGGTTCCGTACTTGTGTGAGGCTGTAGTTGTAGTAACATGATCATTTTTAAGRTCTTACTTTCCTTTCTAAAGATGTTGAAGGAAGCTTCAAATTACTAGTTTACTACAGCTAACATTGTTGCCATTATTTGTGATGATATTAGACTATTAGAGCATGTTGTTGCTGATAGTGTGACTGAAGAAGAGCTGGTATTTGGGATCATTTCGTCAATATTTCTTTCCTCTTCAATTTTGTTTGATTCTAGGAGTATTTGTGCAATATAAATAAAAGGATTTTTTTTTTTAGTAAACAGCTAGTTTTAGATTGAGTTTTGAAATAAATACCTAGGTTGTAAGTGTAACTAATCTTYTGAATTCCATACTGACAATTTTTTGAGAAAAACATTAGTTTGCTGACTTTGYTCCATTGATGGAACCTGAATTAACAATTTTCCCCTCACCCCCTACCACCAACACCCACCTTTGTCCATGCTTTTCACTGCTGCCACTATGACCACCTTCACACTCCGGGAAAAAAAAATTTAAAAAATTAAACTCAATTTTGGGGTAAAATTGTAAGTTCAAGTTCCACTAATCGAACAAGCTAATAGTTTTTAGGCAAAATTGCCAGCAACTACCCACTTTTTTGCCACGTTTGAAAACAACTAAACGGATTGTTATTTATTTAAAACAACTACCCATTTTTTAAATTTTTCCTTCAAATCACTACCCACTTTTGTATTTTGGCCACTCACCAGTCACCACCGTAGCAACCACTCCAAGGCAGCAGCCCAACTACAAAACCACACAACCACGCAAACCACCCCACTTCGTTGTTGCCCACCCCCGAAACCACCCAACAACCACCAAAACAACCGCGCTTAATTTCTAGCCTTTTCAACTATTCATCCATTTACTGGACATAGTTCCTTCATAAAAGTTGTAAATCTTGAACAAATACATGAAATAGGCTCAAAAATTGCGTGATTTGRAATTGTTTTCTGATAGTTATGCCCTCTTCAAGTTTGAAAATCCGAAAGTGAGTAGTGATTCGCAAACAAAACATTAAAAACGGGTAGTTGTTTTAAATAAAAAATAATACGGGTAGTTGTTTTCAAAATTGGCAAAAAAAGTGGGTACTTGTKGACARTTTTGCCTAGTTTTTACAAAAAAAACCGTTGGCATGGATTTCAAAACATTTGTCACAGCCTAGGTATTTTTAAACAAAAACCAATATAAAATCAATCAATCAATAAGAACCTTAGTCCATAAGTGAGTTCGGCTARCATAAACCAAAAGTGATTATTCGGGGGAGCCATCCATATAGATTTTCCTCCTCCACTCCCCACGATGGAGAGCCTCATTCTCTTGGAAATCCAACTACTTCAATCTTTTCCAACTCCACTAAGTCAGTTTTAGTCTCCCTTGACCTCTTTTAAAATCTCTCAAATCACAAGACTGTTGGCGGGAAGTGGAAACATTTCCGCGCACTGCGTGAGGTCTCCGTCTTACACGTCCAAACCAACTCAAGCGGTTTTCCCTTAAATTGCTTGCAATATCTGCAACACCAACTTTCCTATGGATATTTTAATTCTGTTTCTATCCCATAGAGTGCTCCTACACATTCATCTTAACATCGGCATCTCGGTGACCCTTACCTTTTGAATATTCTCCTTGGAGGCCCAACATTCTGTAACATTCTATAATTTACTCGGTATTTATTTACAAAATTTACAGGGTATTTATTTACAAAATTTACTAAATGAAATGATCATTATTCGTTTTGTAGCGTTTGAATTGTTACTATAGATTGTACTGCGTATGTAGATTGATGATCACATAAGAAACACTTATATTATAAGAACCGTGAGAATCTTGAACATGTAGAACACTTTTGTATAACATGATATGTTTGGATGTTGAACATAAATAATCACGTGTTGAATATAAGCATCTAACTAGGCTTATGTTCAAAATCCACATATGTCATGTTCTACAAAATTGTACTGCATGTTCACGGTTCTCACAATTCTGATAGTAAACAGCCAGCGTTGTTGTTGTAATTATTTGAGATRACATATTTAGATCTCCTGCGACCTAAAAGCTTATGGTGCGGGCTCTTAAAACTGTCAAGCATAAAATTGACTGAAAATATCAAATACCGTTAAAATGAAAGTTGTAAAACTGACAAATAAAATTGTAAGAACGATGGTTGAAGAAATGACACAGTATGTATAAATGATAAAAACAACATTTGAGGTCATCAAAATGACTGAATTTCCAAAAAAAAAAAAAATAATAGTAACAAAAATGACATGATATGTCACCAAAATAATTTAAGAAACTACCACCAAATCCAAGACAATACAAAACAATTACCCGAACATAAGAGCAAGATAGTCCACTTACAGGACATACAGGACCCTGAGAAGTAATAACTGATTGTATGTCAACAGGATCTGAAACATAACCGAGTCGCAAATATGGAAGCATGTCAGCAACAGATTCTCTTTCCTTCCCCACATGCACCTGCAATATGGAAAGAAGAAAAGACAACTCTTAGCATCTGACATAATTGGCAATTGGGCAGATCATGTCAAGAAAAACAACCCTAAAGTAAATACTTCGTATGTAGGAAATTGGCAATTGGGGAGACCATGTCAAGTAAAACAGTCCTATAGTAATAGTTACAACCAGGTCAAGTTATTATGGACATATTAGTACTTCGCTCCATATGTAGCATGATTAATTGACACTGCTGTGTTTTGTTGAAAAAAGTAATTACAATTATCATGCCAACTTAAATTTGAATAACTCAAGGTTGTGTTTGGACATATGGATTTCATTTCAATTGCTACATTTCAATTCTAGAATTTTCAATTCCTAAATTCAATTCTCAATCATGTGTTTGGGAAATATTAGGACTAAAAATTCCTAAATTGAATATGGATGGATAGACAGAAATAAGAGAGGAAGATGACTATGGGAAGTAAAGCATGAGTTATGGCTGGGAATTCAAAATGACACTAATTGATATGTAATTTGAATTGCTTAAATCTATGGTCTTGTTCTCAAATGTTTAAGAATTTGGGCAAAATTCAAGATTTGAAATTCATCAATCCAAACACTCCACAACGTTATTCATAATGATTAAACTATTGAAAGTGCAAAACATGATTAATATGCGCATTAACCTGTACTAATTTTGAATAAGTAGTGCCCTAACTTTTGAGGAAAATAATTTATAGAGAAAATTTATTAAAATTGTATAAGTATATTTTTCTGTGATCGTGGTATGCCCCATAAGCTAAAGGGGAAATTATATCGGACTGCATTCGTCCAGCTTTGTTGCATGGGAAAAATGTTAGGCTATAAAGCATTGTCATGTTCATAAGATGAATGTGGCAAAAATGTGTAGGCTAAGTTGGATGTGTGGGCATACAAGAAAAGATAAAAATAAGGAATGAGGTTATTCAAAAGAAGGTAGGGATTGTACCAATTGAGGATAAAATGAGGGAGAATCGTTTAAGATGGTTTGGTCATGTGAGTCGTAGGCCCTGTGAAGCACCGCTGAGGAGGCTCGAAGAATGGCAACGGGAGAGGAAGGTGAGAGGTAGAGGAAGACCAAAACATACTTGGTTGAGAGTGGTGGAAAACGATATGAAGTTTTTGGGACTAGATAGAAGCATGACTTCAAACAAAAAAGAACGGTGAGAAAAGATTTATGTCGATGATTCATGCGATTCTCATGTCTAGCTGACCGAAATTATTTTAGGATTAAGGCTTTATTGTTGTTGTTATATACATATTTATTTATTTTTATTTGTTTCGAGAAAAAGTAAGCAAGATAATATTGATATCAAAGAAGGATACAAAACAAAGTATAAAGCTCGTATGCATATATTTAAAAGGAAAAATGGAAAATAATAATCCCACCTTTTTGTGGACTTTCCATAATATTCCCGACTTAACCTAATCACATAATAATCCCAACTTCTTACCTTGTCTGCTCAAAACGAGATTTTTCACCCACCTGTTAAACAAGTCTTTTTATTTTATTTTTTTTTGTTCATCTCTCACCTCCTTACCTCTCACCTTTCAAACCCTCTCGATGAAACAACCCACCATAAGCACAACCACACTACCCAACCCCACCCCTTGTTGCTAAATACAGTACAAAATTAAAAAGTAAATAATAATTTAATACCCTTATTTCAAGCGAATGAGACTCTCGATCGTAGGTAGTGGAGGAGGAAAATTCATGTGAATAACCTCTCGAAACAATCACGTTGGTTCATGTTAGCCGACCCCACTTATGGGATTAAGGCTCTGATTAATTGATTGATTGAATTTAATACCCTTATTTAGATAATTTATTATACAAACATAATTTATTTTTGTTACCATCCTTACTTAGCARCACTAATTCCTTGTAGGTTCTTCCCATTCTTTTTCCAATTGCCCCACATTAATTTTCACACTCCCACATGGCAACACCAACGTCGCAACTCGTTGTCCAACCACCCTTTGCCCAGTCCACACCTCACCGCCACAAAATCAAAACCCACCATTCACAAAATCAAACATCACAGCAAAATGAGTTATTTGTTTGATTTTTTAGTTCGATTTAATTTGTGCAAGTGAGGAGATGGTGGGTGAACGTTTTTGTGCGAGTGAGGGTGGTGGGTCAATAGTTTTGTCTTGTGAGCATGAGAGTGGGTCGGTTGAGTGAGTGGGGCGGTGGTGGATATGCAGTGGTTTCTTCGAGGGAAATGAGGAGGTGGAGGATTGTAATGGTGAGAGGGTAGGAAGGTGCGGTGGGCTGTAACTGATATTGGTTTTTGAATTGTATTATTAGTGATTACTTTTAGTTGATTAGGCTAGTCAAATGCAATTAACTAGGTCAATTAACTAGGTCAAACAGATTAACCATAGATGTTTACCTCTTTTTACTGGTTAATCTAAAAATGGGACCAATATAAGAAGATACGGTGATAAGTTGGGATTATTCTGTGATCAAGTTAAGGTGAGATTGTTATACAAAGACCACCAAAAGGTGGGATTATTAGAAAATTTTGAATATAATTATCGGAAACAAAACATTATTTTGGATCAGATATCTGACCATTACACAACCTACTCACAACGAACAGGATTGAGAACTGACATGAAAACTTTGCTGAGACAATTTTCCATTACGTTGGGCAACCATCCTCTTCTCCTGATACTGTGGATCTTCAGTGTTTAGTGCAGCCTACAACACAATGAAGTAAAATGTCATCTCTGAAAAGTGAGTAATGAAACTAGATCTGAAAAAAGCTATGATAAGTGTTTCTAGAAAAGTGGTAGTGTGTGCTTTTTAAAACAGAGGGGAAAAAAATTAAAAATCCATCCATCATTAGTGATCACAATGATAATGCTTGTTGGCGAAGGAACAATTTATAAATAAAAAACAACCAAAGTACTTCCTCAAATTCTTATTAGATGTTACACTTAAAAGAAAATTCGGAATTAAACATTACACTTCTATTTTTGTCAATAGTTTCTCTCTACCTCTCTCGAATCACAGGGCCTCATTTTAATTTTTCTCTCTTACCCTTAAATTGAATTTGAGTCCGCAATAGAAAAAATTTAAAAAAATAAAAATATGTGTAACATCTAATAAAAAATGGAGGAAGTAGATAGATACCTCTAGACACTTCTATCAAAAGTTCAATACCTCTAGATACTTCTATCAAAAAGTTGAGTTGCACTAATTGCTAGGTGAAATTTGTTTTTGAGTGTTAAATGGATAGGGAAAAATAAAGAAGCATACGATGATAAGAATATATAAACACACAAACCGAGGAAATGGTTTCCTAATTAAACAATCAAAGCCTGAACTTCATAACTAGGGTCAACTACATGAACAAAAAAATTATGGGATTTTTCCCAATATATCCCTGACTTTAAGCCTAATAACCCATATACCCCCGTGTTTTTAGAAACGCCTCATATACCCCTGACATTAGATATAATAGCCCAAATACCCTTAATGAGCCAAAAAAACCGTTAAGTTTTTAACACCGTTAGGATTTTACTAATAATTCACCCTTAATTCATTCCTTTGCTCCATTATTCCACAATTAACCCATAATTCATTCTCTCTTTCAACCCAAAACACAAACCCCCTCATTTTCTCTCACCTCCCTCAATCCATGACTGCCACCCTCCAACCACCACCTCCCTCAACCCACGACTGCCTCCCTCAACCCATGACTGCCACCCTCCAACCACCACCTCCGCTGTCGCAACCCACTCTCACCGCCATCAGTCCACCTCACGTAACCCTTCCAAAACCCACCCACGCAACTTTCTCTCCTCCTTACCTCCCAACAGCCCCACCTTCGCCACCAACAATCGCCCCATCACTGCCGTTAAGAACCGACCCACCATTATCGTCGATAATTGCACCACCACTGCTAACAACCACCACACCACGGCAATTTGAATTGGAATTCGAAACCCTAATTTGCTGCGAATTGGAATTCGAAACCCTAATTTGCTGCAAATTGGATTCGACATTAATTAGAGAGCAATTCGAAACTCTAATTTGCTACGAATTGCAATTTGAATTGAATTGAACAACAATTCGGCAATTCTCAGCAATTCCAAGCCCCAATTTCCCCTAAATCAATTTCCCCCAAATCAATTTAGGGTTTTACAAATTTGGGGGAAATTGATTWGGGAGAAATTGGACCACGTTGGTGGCTCGAGACTGGTTGCCGCTGGCTCGTGGATGCACGACGAGGCAACGTGAAGTGGTTGGGGTCGAGGCCTTTGCGTGTGAGGGGTGTGGTGATTGGTGCAGCAGCGTGAGGGAGGGGAAGATAGAGAGCTGGCTGCGTGAGAGGTGGTGGTTGGCTGCGTGAGGTTAGATGGTGGTTGTCTTTGTAGCTGGATTGTTTTGAAAGTTCATGGCTTGTGTGGTATGATGCTCATGGGTTGAGTYTAAGATTGTTTGCGTTTTATGTAACTGAATTTGAGAGAGGAAGAGAGAGAAAGTGTCGTGGTGGTGGTGGWGGAGGTGGGAAGGAGGAAGGAGGCAGGAGGTAGGATGAAAATAGAAGAATGGAGGAAATAAAGAGAAAGGATTATGAGTTAAGAGAGGATTATGAGTTAAGAGAGGATTACAAGTTAAGAGAATGAATTATGAGTTACAGATTAACGGTGTTAAGGATTTAACGGCTTTTGGGCTCATTAAGGGTATTTGGGCTATTATATCTGATGTCAAGGGTATATGAGGCGTTTCTAAAAACACGGGGGTATATGGGTTATTAGGCTTAAAGTCAGGGGTATATGGGGAAAAATCCCAAAAATTATTCCATGTAGTCATCCACACATTTCTTCCTCATCCATCCCCTACGATCAAGAACCTAATTCTCAAGCAAATCCATTTGCTTCATATTTTACCTAACTCTTTCCAACCAACTAACCAAGTCTTTTTGGTGTCCCTCTACCTCATTTGAACCCTTCACAATCCCACTCTTCCACTCTTCATATAAGGGTATCCGTCTTACATGCCCAAGACAATGCAAACRGATTTCCCTTAAGGAAAGAAAATATTCGCTCCATCTTTTATTTCCATTTTGTGTATAGATTATGTCCAAAAAGAATCAAATGTGTAATAAAAATCTAACAAACAACTAATAGTGTATCTCAAGAGAAGAATAGTGTATCTATGAAGTAAAGTACTTCTCTATATTTCTAATTACCTCCCATTATCACAAACCTTGACTAAACAAGTAATTTGGTGTGTGATACATGGACTGCATGGTACATGGGACAATGGTAATTGGTAAACTTTTGAACTAGATTATAATTTATGGGTAGCATATTGTGTTATGTACCTCAGCTGCTAACTTTGAATTAGGCAAAAAAACGGCATAGAAAATTTTTAGAGCAAACATTACCTCAACAATAATACGGTCATAGGGATTATCCTCGTCAACAAAGCCGTAGTTTATGAGCAACTTGGAATTCGGCTGTGGACCACACCTATATATGTTAGTCATACGTGAGTTGGAAAGTAAACTATGGACAGAGAGAGAGAGAGAGAGAGAGAGAGAGAGAGAGAGAGGGGGGGGGGTCAGAAAATGTAGTTGTATGATTGTATCTTGGTGTTTTATACTACGTTTCATATTACCTGTACTGAAGTGGATACTTCAGTCAGCAAACAGCAGGCTGAAGCCTTGAATTACAGTACTGAAGTATATTTATTTATTGTGTATCTTAGGGTCACAGATTTTAGGTTTGTCAAATCATGATGCCATAGTTTCTGAGTAATTACATATGATACAGGTATATGCATACTGGTGACAACCAATCTAATAGTAAAAACATTCCTCGGAAAGTAAGAATTAAATTGTTCATATGAAACAGATGCACCAAAGATGTGAGATTCATTAAAGCACACAGGAACTATATGGCTA
The DNA here is from genome assembly GCA_008642245.1 of Bassia scoparia. Lineage (NCBI taxonomy): Eukaryota > Viridiplantae > Streptophyta > Magnoliopsida > Caryophyllales > Amaranthaceae > Bassia > Bassia scoparia. The sequence continues at coordinate 34,177 of SNQN01002243.1, read as the reverse complement.
TATAGGACTGCCTATACAAGCTGAGTCACAAAGACCCAGTTGTGGAGAAGGTGCAGCAGTGGGTTGAAATTTGTTGCATGCAGCAATGTTATTAAAAATGAGGTAGCAACAGGTCACCAAGCTCCTGGTGGTACAGGCAGGTAGATATATATATATATATATATATATATATATAGAGAGAGAGAGAGAGAGAGAGAGAGAGAGAGAGTTAGGATCCACTAAAAACCTTACTTTTGGTGAAAACTAAAAATTAGGACATTTTACATACTCCCTCCGTTCCTTAAAGTTCCTACCATATGCGTTTATTTGACTATTTACAAGTGAAGAGAATCTTGTGAATAACTAACATTTTATAAGAATATATATAGTCATGTGGGGTCTTGTTTGATTCGGGTTGATGGATACATTATTAATATTCAATTGTTATAATTTTTACAAATATACAACTAAAGATATAAACGATACAAAACATGCATTGGGAAGCGTATGAATAGTGACTGGTAACTTCTTTAAGGAACAGAGGGAGTATACAATTTAGGACATTTTAGGATTTAGGACATTTATGCATACAATYTAGGACATTTTTACGATTTAGGACATTTTTCGGATTTAGGACATTTGTGCATACAATTTAGGACATTTCTACGTAAGCATGCCACGTCACCCGGCACGTCAGCATGCCACGTCAGAGTCACGTCACGTCAGTGCTGATGTGGCATGCTGACGTCAGCATGCCACGTCRRCGCCACATCACGTCAGTGCTGACGTGGCATGCTGATGTGCCAGGGTGCTGACATGGCACTGATGTGGCGGCTTACGTGGCATGGTTGCGCTGAAGTGGCATGTTGACGTGGTGCTGAAGTGTATGGTTATCATGGCAAATTAGTTCAATGGATATGATTTAATTTCTAAAGATAAATGGTTGAGATTTAAGGTTTTTAGTTTTCACCAAATCAATTGGTAGCTCCGTGATTTGGTTTTTTCTACGTGGTGGCAACTTAAATTTTCTTATTTTACGCCGTGGCCTCAAGGTTTTGCAAATTACATACCATGGCCTCAAGGTTTTATTTTTACACATGGTGACATGACCCAACTTAAAACAACTCTAACCACCTAACCCACTTCCCCAAACCACCTAATCACCTTTCTCCCTCCTCCCTCACCTCCGCAAACCAAACTACCACACCACACTAGCAGCCCACCATATCGTCGGACCACCGCAGCAGCCCCGCATCGCTCCCATACAAGCCCCATATATCACCGGATGTTTGCGGTCCAACGGAACAGAATCCTCGAAAGCCTCATGATGAAGCTCACAGAACACAATCGTATCAACTCAAATTGAAAGCCTCAGACTCCCCCCCACCCCCCTCCCTCTCCTTATCACTCAAATCCTATCAATATAAGCCAAAATTATTTACAAAAAAAAAAATCACAATTTGAAAAACCCAACTTAAACTTCCCTATTTAAATAAGGTAAATCAACATGAAAACCAATCAAATAAGAGTTCAATAACAACCCAGTACACCAACAGCATAGATATCAATTCAAGTGAAGAAAGAGTTCAACTCGAAATATTTTTAGCATGTCACATAATCCGCGGTTCGTTTCGGAACGCGGAACGAATTCGGGTTCGGAGTTCGCTACCCCATAGGTGAATTCGGTTCGATAGGTGATTCGGTTCGATAGGTGAATTCGGTTCGATAGCTGATTTATGTATATTAAAATTGAAAAAATAAATTTCAGCTTCAAACTAATTATAGCAATTTTTTCATAGAAGAATGAAAATAGAAAATCACAATTTATAGGTAATTGAGAACTATGCTTAATAAAAAATTAATGCATATAGGAAATAGGATAGAAAATTGGGAGGTGTGTCAATTAGTCAATCCATACAAAAATTGTACTAGAAAAGAGAGCAGTAAATTAAAATTGTTAAATAGAAAGTGTGAAACCAAATGAAAATGAAAGGTAAAATTAAATAAAAAGAAGGCAACAGCCAGCCAAACAGCTGTCATCACTACCACATGCATTATTAATTAAAAATATAGTAAAGGCAGATATTTTTATTGGACAACTCTCCATCTCACAGATACATTTATTTTTTTTTTCTCTCTCCCTCCGTTCAACTTCTTATCTTCAAGTTTTCATATCATCTACTCTTCATCGTGAAACATGGCAACCCTCGTCAGAAAGTGCAATTCTTGGCAAATTATCGTCAAAAAGTGTTTTTTTTTTCTTCGTGACAGTTGTAACTGGAGAATTCGCCGAGATTCATCGAACCAAATCGCGCATCAGGTCGAATTGGTACACAACAGCGAACCGCGATTTGGAACGATCGAAACCAAATCGGAATTTCGTTGTGGTACGTCCAGCGAATTGTGACACTGATTTTTAGAACAGCCAAGTAAAGTGTACAATGGCGGCTATAACTAGAAGTTGTTAATAGGAGAAAGACGATGATGATGAGATGTGAGATACAAAGTTTGGAATTTTTTGTTTTATGAAAATTGGTAGACGAAAGAAAGAGAAAGTAGAGAAATTGAGACATACATAGATTGGTGGCGGGGAATGTTTGTTGCGGTGGTCTCTGACGGTGGCGGGTTGTTGGCGGTACGTGGTTCGACAATATGGGGGGCTGCTGCCACGGTTTGGTAGTTTGGTGTGCAGAGGTGAGGGAAGAGAGAGAAAGGTGTTGGGTGTTTGGGGAAAGTGGGTTAGGTGGTTAGAGTTTGTTTTAAAGTTGAGTCATGTCACCATGTGTAAAATAAAACATCGAGGCCACAGTGTGTAATTTTGCAAAACTCGAAGCCACGGTGTAGAATAATGAAAAATTAAGTTGTCACCACGTAGAAAATACCAAACCACGGTGCTACATATAGAATTTCCCATATATATATATATATATATATATATATATATATATATATAGGTTGGATCCAATGAGAAGAACCTTAAAATGAGAAGGGTGAGAAGCAATCTTGGCCCTTGATTTTTAAGATGGACGGCTAGGATGTGCATAAGTTTATAGTGAATGTGCACGAATTTTCCATGAATGTGCATTTTTTTATAAATATGCACATTTATGTATAAAAATATGCACATTCATGATAAAATTATGACATATCTTTTTTTGGTGAAATAAATCTTGACCTTCCATTCAAAATCCAACAATCGAGATTGCTTCTCAGCTTCTCATTTTAGGAGTTCTTCTCATTGATCCTAATCTATATATATATATATATATAATATATATATATATATATATTATTATATATAAATATTATATATATATATATTAATATATATATATATATATATATATATATATATATATATATTATATATATATATATATATATATATATATATATATTATATTATATATATATATTATTATATTACCTAACAGTACTTTTATAATTTTATTAGCATGATTTTTTAAAAAACCCAACACATACGGGCAACAGCAGCACAAACAATAAATCAAACATGTAATCATAACAAATACATAAATTTACCAGACAACAATAGGATCTCCAGCCTTGTATGGTTGGTCAACAACCAATTGCACTGCATCATCTTCAGCTGTTAACATTGCCCTGCAGGTACTCTTATAAGCTAACAACGGGGGACCTAAGGGAACCAAAGCAAATCTGCGTGCTAAACTCACTCCCTGATAAAGTGTTACAGAAATTGCAGATATAAGTACATTRTTAAATTAAGCATCAATGTAATCCATGATATGCGACTGCAACAACATCATCGTATAGAGCAGAGATACAAAAGTTAGAGAGAAGTATCTTGAATGAGGCACTAGGAAGTTGGAATGACCTCTATGAGGTGAAATGGTGAATTATTTAACAGAAAGACTTAAAAGCTACAATACTAAGATACAGCTAAAAAAAACAAATGAAGCTATGACTTTAAGCAGGAAAGTTCAAACCAAAATACCAAATACCAATCTAGGAAACAACCGATTCTGCAGTGATCCCCCGCAAATCTCTATTATATAAGCCAAGTATGAGGTAACAGTGTTCACTTGACATTACCTTACAAGTTACTTCCCTGACTAATTGTTACTATTTTATGAGTAGGGGCATTTAAGACAACATAAATGACATATCACAAAGAATTTCATGGAATAGATATAGAATCAGTTCCATGACAAATTAAATAGGTTGCTCTGTATCCAAACTAATACTTCCTCCGTTTATTTTTAAATGCAACCAATCATTTTGCACTCAGTTTAAGGAAGACAYTTAAGGAAGTAAACGGAAAAAAATTATATAATCTGTTTGCATCAAGTGTCGGCGTTGAGCCCTTTACTTTTTGCATTGGTTATAGATGAAGTGACAAGGCCAATCCAAGATGAGGATGAAACTAAAACTGGGGTTAATGCCAAGTTGGAACAATGGAGACAAAGGTTGGAATCTCGAGGATTTAAGCTAAGTCGGAGTAAGACTGAATATTTAGAATGTCGTTTTGGGTCACAACAAAGGACAAATGGAGTGGTGAGGTTGGACGGAAAAGATCTGACCATCAATGAAAGCTTTAAGTATCTTCGGTCAATCATCCAAAAGAATGGTGATATAGACGAAGATGTGACCCACAGGATTAAGGTGGCTTAAATGGAGAGTGGCTACGGGAATGTTTTGCGATCGAAGCACCCCTCTAAAGCTAAAGGGGAAAATCCTCCAAGACTGCTATAAGACCAGTATTGCTCTATGSTACTATGGTACTGAATCTTGGGCCTCCAAGAAGGAGCATATTCAAAAGGTAGGGGTCACCGAGATGGTTGAGATGGATGTGCGGGAACACTCTACGAGATCGAATAAGAAATGAAGTTATCAGCAGTAAAGTCGGTGTTGCAGATATTGCAAGCAAGTTAAGGGAAAATCGTTTGCGTTGGTTTGGGCATATAAGATGGAGACCTCAGGTGGCACCGGTGCGAAGAGTGGAAGATTGGGATCAAGGAGATTTTAAACGAGGTGGAGGGAGACCAAAAATGACTTGGTGGGAATGAGTTAGAAAGGACATGAAACAGTTGGAGTTGCAAGAGAGTAAGGTTCTCGATCGTAGAGAGTGAGGTTCTCGATCGTAGAGAGTGAGGTTCTCGATCGTAGAGAGTGGAGGAGGAAAATCTATGTGGATGACCTCTCGGAATAATCACTTTTGGTTCATGTTAGCCGACCCCTCATATGGGATTAAGGCTTTGATTGTTTGATTGATTGATTTACCTAAACTCACTCAAGAACAATAATTTGATCAGAAGACAAGAGTAAGAAAAATGAATTAGTTTTAAAGGGAGAGAAAAGTTGTGTGATCCTGAAATGTCACATGTCAAGATTATGAAGTCAGTCTGAAGGACAAAGCTGAATAGAAGCAACAAGACACATTTTAGTTCGACTAAGATACTAACTAATTAAGCAAAGTGGTAGAGTCAGAAATATCTAAGGAAAAGACATCAAAAGAAGACTTCAATTTCTACAAGATGTCATATGTCTTCACCGCAGTAAATAATTAAGAAATGATAACCATGTCAATTTCATATTTAGGTTACCTGTAAATGCACCACACAGGACTGAACAGCAACAAAGGCTTGCTTAAAGATCTCAAAAGGAAAAGCCTCGGTAGGAATGTCATATGGATATTGCTGTAACAGGGAAAAGGAAATAGTGTAAACATCTACAAGTTAAAGATATTGTTCACTCCAACCCAAGTAAATAGGATACATTTAACATTTGTTGTTAAAGACTGCAAACTTTGAGCAAGATGGTTGCAAAATTCCAATCCAAACTGAAACATAACCCTAAAAGATCTGACTCATCTAAGCATTATTATCCAAAACATTGATCTATTATATATTAAAAAGGTAAAAACACAAATTAAATTAAGCTAACAATAAAATTCAGGTAATTACCCAATTCCCTTAGTTCTATTTTTTCTATATATCCTAAACATGGCAATATCAGAACCTAAAAAATTAGCATGTATCCTCAGTTGACTTGGCCATTTCATTCAGTCAACTTACAAACACAAATTACAATTAAAAAGAAGATATAATTTAGCACCTTCAATGTCAAGCTTTTCATAGGGAGAGTGAAGGGGTGGAATCATGGAGCGCTCAAGACAAGTACAGAGAAACTGAAATTAACTTGGTAGAAAGGAGATAGAAAAGATGTGAGGGAAATGGACTTGGATGAGCATGAGATTTTTAATCATAGGGGATGGAGGAGGAAGATATGTATATATGACTTCCCAGAATAAGCACTTTGGTTCATGAAGTCGAACTCACTTCTGGGATTAAGGCTTTGTTCGAATCTCTGAATGATATGCTTAGGTGATAGGAATTTTATTAATTGTTTTTCTTAACAAATAATAATTAAAAAAAAAATCTTTTAAAAATGGCAGTTTAATACTTTAATGCTAATCTAGGTCCAAAAGTTAAAACAACTTTAAAGTAAGACTAACTGGTGTCAATTTGTCAAAAAGGAGTAATACCATAATGCCTTTCAAACATATTTGTGAGTTAGCAATAATATTACTTCCTCCGATCCATATTAAGTGCAACACTTCCCTTATTTGGTTGTTTTAAATTAATTGCATCACTGTCTTATTTCATTATTTGACACCTACTTCTCTCTATCTTTCTCTCTTCATCACATTGGCCCTACGTCTTCTTACTCTCTATCTCTCTCATCTCATTAATCCTTGTGCACAACCCAATGTTGCAACTAATATGGCTAATATGGATCGGAGAAAGTACATTGTAAAATAGGATGTTAAAAAAATGGCACTCCAAACGACATTATGGTGTGAATTTGATAGTGTCATTTAATCAAAAAGGAGGGAAAGCATGCTGCTTTGTAAAAACATAATACTCTCTTCGTTATTTTATGTTGTGTAGAAACAAAAATCTTGTTGATTTGAATGAAATATAGGAAAGGTAAAACTGGAATGAAGRAGAGAATCTCTCGTTAAGAAATCTTTGACTTTTCAAAGTTATAAGGAAAATAACAACAAAGGGACCCAAATTAAACATGTGAGCTAGACACGCGGAAAAGAGGGGGGGTTGCTAGTCTATTGTTTATGGAAAATTACTAAATGGTAGAACTTTTTGAAATGTACCTGGAAAGCAGATAGAACTTTTTGACACAGGAGTATAAGGTAAAGTAAAAATCAGCCCCGCATTCACCGCCACCCCAAAAATCATCGTAGCCACCACCACCTTCACCACCACTATCACCCACACAGAAATTTCAAAACAAAATCGCCCCAGAAATCAAACCAAAAATAGCCAGTAAATTTGACTCCAAAAATCAAACCACAGACGTCAGAAAATTCGAGCAAAATCGCTCAAACCACCCAAATTTGAAGCCAAAATCTCCCAATTCACAATTTGCAATCCAATCAAACTAAAATCTCCCAATTCCCTACATTAAGTCCTTAATTGAACTAAAATGACTAAAATCACAACCCAAAATGAATCCAAAATCGATATCGAGAAATTGCCCAMAAATTGAGTGGATGTCTTCGAGTGGAGGAAGAGGAGGAGGAGATTGAAATTGATGGTGGTGGTGATGGGTGGTTGATTTTGGAGTAATTGAAAAAGTAGTTGGTTGAAATAATTAAAGATTGGTGTATTTTTCATKAAGATGTAATGATAATTTGGGGTATTCTAATTGCATTGTTATGTTTGCAAGTAAATTTTTGTAATTCCGGCCAAAAAAATTCTCTCAAAATACAAAGTATAAATTTGTTGCATTTTTTCATTTACAACCAAATATAGAAAATGTTGTGTTTTTTCGGTTACATGGGAAGTATTTCACATAAAGAGTGATCAATGATGTAAAAAGTACAAACTAGAAGACGGAAAAAAAAACAATGAGAAATATTAATTGTTTAACTCTCGTGTCATATACTATGCTATAAAAAGCCCCAACATCCTTAGGCTAAGTACACATTTTGTGCCATGTTTTCCTTAGAAGTAGGCAGAAACAAGACATCTTTCCTGGGCCATGGTGTTGGTAGCCTCTAGAACGTACTAAGATGGACCACGGTAGGCTTATTCATGACATTTTTCCCCTAAATTATAAAGTTATCAAAATGGAATAACAATTTAAAAAAACTACCCAAAAATGCAACCCCAAAACAAGACTCGAAGGTAAAGAGAGATTTATTTCCATCAGAACACAAGACTCAAATATAACTAGATGACCCGACACAAACTAGCACATTCATATGGCTACTACAAGCATAATGAATCCCACAAAATTTTGCATTTGTTAMTGAAATGAGAAGTTCAAGGTCGTTAAAAACCCTTTGTGTCAATAAATGAAATGTTGCTTATATCAAATATACATTTTTTTGCAAGGAAAAAGATAATGTTTTTGTAATAATAAAAGTAAATAAACAAAAAAGGCCATACTATGGTTCATTCCAAATTCATCCACCATAATATATAAGAAAAAACAAGTGAGCCAATTACTTGGTACTTTTGCCAAAAGTGTACAAAAATCTTTAGCTGCACGATTGAAAAAAGCAGTAAAACATGTTTATATCATATTAAGCTCAATTTGGTTTCAATGACAATATTGATAACAATAAAAAATTATATCATGATATAGTAGTAAAGTACAGTACAGACAATCAARAACTTAAAGGGAAACAACACTAAGATGATGAGATCATGCCACCTAGTTGATGAAAGTCACCTGAAAAAGGGATCCTGCCATAAACCATACTGTGTCAAGCTCATTATACTCTTTCTTGATTCCTTCGGCCCTTAGCATAATTTCAGCCTGCAAACCATCATTGCCAGATTTCCAAATCACACACATTATCAACTACAGACAGAAAACATGCCAATTTTAATTGACACAACCAAGAGAAAGGGAAATAAAATACCAGAACAGGACTTCCACAAAGATAGGATAGTTCAGACTCTGACCATAGAAGAGGAGACTCCACGGCAAGTTGTCCCCTACCTCTCTGCCGATCAAGCTCTCTGATATACGGATACCAAAAAGATTTTTTCCCTTGCTTCTTTTCATACATCAAATATAACGCTAAGCAAGCCAGCTCTGACAATTTGTTTGAAGCCAAAAGCTCCGCTGCAGCCAAATTGTAAAAGCTAAAGCATGTTAGACTCACCTCAATACTTGACAATAGCATAAAAATCATGACTAATAAAAGATTATAAAAACATAATAGTACCTCAGATAGCTCACGAACACAGAAATATTAACTTGCACATATTGTGTCACATTTGACTGGACCAGGATATTTAATTATTAGTAATGCTTCTAGTAGATTCATAGCAATCTTGTAGTTTTATCAATGCATGATTCAACAAGAGAATAGTAATGGTGCCAATGTACAAGGCATTAAAGTGTTAAGAATCAGATCGATCCAAAATGACCAATGACAGGCTTTGGTGAATCATCGGAAACCAGCTTCATAGAACTAAAGCACATAAATCATTAAGATATGGATTATTGTCAAAAGGTACCGTTTAGAATATCAGCTTTATGGAATAAAAACATTATGTATTTCTTTCACTATTTGTTTAAGAAAAGTTCCATATACCATTGTGTTTTAGACATTTTGATATCCAATTTACCCTTTTTCCTTCCTATTTAGCGCACCTTTCCCATATTTTATTATCTTCTTGTCATGTAATTTTCCCTTCTAACTTCTAATCTTTTCTTCTTTATCTTCATAATCCTAAAATCATATTGGTGTTGTCAAATTTTAAAACACACACAAAGACCAACCACACCCCCCCCCCCCCCCCCGGCGATGTTTTTGGTCCTTTTACAATTGGCACTACTTGTGGGGCATAACTTCAACCCTAACATCTTTCCACCCATCCTTTTCTATACGCTAAGTCTACTATCTCCATCATCTCTATTCTCTGCGTACCCTAACTCCAACACCTTTGTCCTCCACCGCCATCGTTTCTCATTTTCCCTGCTATTACAGTATATCCGAACCTATCCTTGCTCTTTTGTTGGTGTCACTTATCAAGCAACTACTTTTACGTAGGAGTTTAGAGCAGATTTCAACCTGCCATAATGTTATGAACCCCAAGCTTCAATGGCCAACGTTGACAAACAAAAATTTGGCAACATACTAACATCTCAAATGCGTTGGCATGGTATATTGGTATAAACCACAATAATCACATAATTATTCCTATCCAATTCCTATCTACCTTAGGTATCTACTAAACAATCATCATATGGATATATAACACTATCATAGTGACAAAAATCCCATATATAATTTCTCATCCATAATTACTACCCATATATCCATATATAATTGCTCAAAGTTCATATATTCTTGTTTGATCCGCATAGATATATGTATCATTGCTCATTTTTCATCATCGGTGAAATTCCGTACAATACAACAGTTTACAACCCAAGAAAATTTAGTGTACCAAGTTGATGATGCTAAATACTCAACATTAGGCACTTTCAACTGATTCTTGTTGATTAAAATTTAGAAGATGCCACATACTCCAGATACTTATTATTCAAAACTCAAACACCAAACTAAAGAGATTGAAAAAACTTACCAACAGTCTCATTCCTCATCGGTGAAATTTCGTACAATACAACAGTTTACAACCCAAGAAAATTTAGTGTACCAAGTTGATGATGCCAAATACTCAACATTAGGCACTTTCAACTGATTCTTGTTGATGAAAATTTAGAAGATGCCACATACTCCAGATACTTAATATTCAAAACTTAAACACCAAACTAAAGAGATTGAAAAAACTTACCAACAGTCTCATTTCCCAAAACCTTCTCAAGTGTGACAACCAAGGAATTCGGAACCGAAAATGCAATGTCGCCAACCTACCATAAAAAACACACAAGAAATCAAACCCCAATATCTAAAACACAATAACAAACTTCAATTATAATTAACACGGCAAATTAACATGATAAATTATCAATCAAACCTGAAGGTCTTCACTAGCAGCAACATAATGAATAGGTTTGTAGTTGCGATGATGCGAAAGTTTATCTTTAAGAACAACTTTACACGGAGGTAAACCATTAGAATGCATCCAAGTTTTCAAGTCAAAATCAGTCTCTTCTTCGACAAGTTTGCCACCATCTTCAGAGGAGCCTTCAGCAACAAAAATGCCCGAAATGCTTGAAACGGGGCAACGGTTTCGGAGGTGAATAACCCGAAATGATGAGCTCAAATTGAAGCGTTTGGGAGTCTTGCAAGAGGAGAGAGAAACGCGACAGAGGGAAGTAAGCAATCGTGGTGAAGAGTGGATTGGAGAAAGTGAGAGTTGTAATGAAGATGAAGCTTCCATTGTTGCTCAATTTCAGTGGACTTTTAGGGCTTGTTTTTGGAAGGAATGTTTGCTTGAAAGTTTTTAGCGGAGGAGGACCATGAAAATGGGACTGGATAAATTTCTTCAATTTGCCATGTTTTTCCATTTAAATTACTTTTCACAATTTTCGGTTTGTCATGATTTGGTTTTCAGCTCGTTTTCCGGAAACCAGTCACCAGATGGACATTGCTACACCTACCAGCCGAGTTGACAATCCAGTACTAATAAGGCATTAAACTAATATTATTTTAAACAAGTGGAACTCTATTCTCAATACCACTAACAACACTATATTAGTAGTGGGTAATCAACTCGATGGGTAGATTAAGTTTTTTCCTCACCAGACACACCTAAAATTTTGCGTGGCTGGATATCCAATATAACGGATTCCGTCCGTACACCCTAAAAACTAAATACTACAACTTAATTAACACTATAACGCCACAAAAAGAGGCCGCRTCAAAACCTAACACTAATCCCTAAAATAACAGCAGCCATTTTTTTCTCTCCTTCTGCAATCTTCACCTTCTCTATCCTTTTGCTATCTCTGYGRTCAACAACATCTCTCTGATCATCTGCTTCTTTCTTCTTCTCCAATCTTCTACTGCACTCTCCTCCAGCAATCTTCTCCTCTTTCCAGCAATCTTCTCCTTTTTCTTCTCTTTCCAACTATCCAACAATTTCAAAAAAATTGAAATCCAAAAAATTGATCGATGGCAGCAATAATACAAATAGACGAATCACCAAAACCGATGGAAGTTGAACACATTGAAAATTCGATGCAGCATTTGAACCTCAAAAATTATGAAGATTTTGAAGATCAAGACAACATTGCAAACAATGAAGATGATGAAAACGACGAAGAAACTATAATAAACATTTTCTTAAACACAGGTAACAATTTCAATACTACTGTTGCGAAAAAGTAATTGTAATTAATTTAAAAAGTAATACAACTACAAACAAAAAAGTAAATAAAATAGAAAAGTAAATGTTTAAAAACAGAAAAGTAAATGTTTACAAACAGAAAAGTAWATGATATTTGAAAAACAGTGTATAAACACAAAAATAACTCTAAATAAATTGAACTATTCTAATTACTTTTTATATACATTGTGATTGCTTTTTTTCTATGTTGTGTTTACTTTTATATATCTTAAGATTACTTTTATAAAAAAAAGTATATAAACAAATATTATGACTACTTTTTACAAATATTATCTACTATTACTCCTGTCTCTTATACACATCTAGATGTGTATAAGAGACAGACTCTATAATGTGATTACTTTTCACATTTTTTCATATTATTAATATTGTTTAAAAAATAAAATGAAAAAAACAAAAGAACACTTTAACTAAAAAATAGACTATTATGGTTACTTTTCATACATATTATGATTACTTTTCAATATCTAAACAATTCTGATTACTTTCTGTCTATATTATGATTTCTTTTTATTCTGTCTCTTATACACATCTAGATGTGTATAAGAGACAGTATCAATATGTAATCAATACTGTTTACTTTTTGTCTATATTATGATTACTTTTTATTTCAGTAGTAACTACTTTTTCAAATCATGAATAATGTTTTAAACAAAAAAAAGTAGAAATAGAACCACAACACACCTAACTCAAAGCTCAACTATAATGATTACTTTTCATATTTAATTGCATTCCTTTTTTAAAAAAAACCAAAAAAGAAAACACAGAAAACAACACTTTAATTAAAAAGATACAATTAGGATTACTTTTCATGCATATTATGATTACGTTTCAATATGTAAACTATTCTAATTACTTTTTATATATATCACGATCACTTTTCATATATGTAGTTATTACTTTTCATATCATGGATAATGTTAAAAAAAATAGAAAAACAATAATAACACCCTAAACTAAAAAAAAATGAACTATGATACTACACATTTATAGTATAAAACTAACTAATCAAGAAGATCGAAATCAAAGTAGTAAACTCTAAAAATGAAATAAAAGCAACACGTAGTTAAAATAAGAGGTCAAAATACCTTTAAATCTTCAGAACAAAGCATTTCCASTTGAATATCGTCGTATCCCAATCGAAACACAAAACAAAACATTCTGATCTATAACATTTGCATGTAAAGCATTCAGAACAAAGAATTTGCATGTAAAGCATTCTGAAAWCTTAATTTCAAAAACGAAATGAGAAGGAAATAGAAAATTTCAAAATTCACCAGATTTTGAAGATCTTGTTGAATTTCTTTTAAACAAAACACACAAAACAAGAAGACTGAAAAAACTGAATTTCAAAASTCAGATCTACTACAATTCAGTAAGAAAAAAACAAAAGAAAAGTAGAAAGTGAAAACGAGAAACAAGAGAGAAATAGAAAGAGAACATCGGAAACAAAAAAGAAGAAGAGAGAGAGAAGCAGAAAAAGAAGAAGAGATAGAAGCAGAGAGAAAATTTCAGTGAGAGAAAGAAGAAGAGAGAAAAAAATTTAGAGTGAGAAAATGAAAAATGAAAATAGACAGCAAATGACAAATGAGAAGTCATATGGCATTAAATAATAAAACTGAAAGTCTCACATGACTTTAAAAAAAACACAGGCCTTTAAAAAACAGAACAAAGAATTACTTTTTAGTAGAAAATCAATTGCTGAATACTTATAATATACTTTTCAACACAAAATGAATTAATTATTCTAGGGAAATTTCCTCAGGTAACCCTGAGGTTTGRCCTAATAGCTCTTACACACCTGAGGTTTCAAGATAGGATCAGGTAACCCTAAGGTYAGAGTATAATAGCTCACGTAACCCTGACCATTAAAATTTAACTAATGGTGTTAATTATTGACTAAAACTGTTAGTTTTTACTCAATTAACCATTAAAAAAATCTTTAAAAATTAAAAAATGAATAAAAAAATYTAATTTCTTCCTTCTTCCTTCAGTTTTCAATGTTCAAACCCAAACCCGTTGTAGCCCTTAGCTTCCGAACAATGAGATTTGTATATGCGTGAGGTAAGAAGGCGAATCCGCAATGCTACTCAGGCTGTGTCCTCGTAGACGGCTCTGACACCTGCAAAGAGGAGAATAATCCTTATAGGATTATCTCCCCTCCGATGCTTAAGTAAGTATATTTGTAAGAGGGGGTAAATCAATAATTATGTGAAGATTAAGAGCKTTAACCATGAGATTAGTGTCTTGTCAATGATTACGCAATGATTATCACATTCCCCCATGAGGGGTATTTATAAAGCCTTTGGAGGATCACTCGGCCAATCATGTTGTGCCAAGTGTCACGATCCTAGGCCTTCTAGGGAGAATTTGCCTTCCCGTAGAGGGTGTAGATTGTTTCGTTTTTATTACACTAGCCATTCTAAGCATTAGCCATAAGTGATACATTRCCTCCTTAGCCTTTGGATAAGTAGAGAGGTCACGCACCTCTTAGGCATCTCACATGGAGTGCACRTGACTTCGAAGTCTAGGCATTTAGCCACATCATTTGCCCCTCAAACCATCCCATTAAACTCATTTTATGGGATTGGTTTGTCTATCGSCCTGTAAAAGTGTTGCTCCCCCCTTTTGGCGGKAAACAAATAACAGTGTTTGATTTCGCAGAATGCAAATGAGCTTACTATAGGAGAGAGATTTAAAGTTTAGCGTGGCGTCACTTSCTGTAACTGAAATCTACGTTTTTTCCGTCTGCAGCATTTTGTGCAATGTCATCAAATCATGATGAGAATCTTAACCAACTTTCCATCCTTTCTTTCTTCAGGCCCAAGCATGGACCCCACATAAATTTATTAGTAGGTGGACTATGGCTGGCATAGGCTAAGTAGAGATCTCAGACCAAAGGCCTAATGTCGAGGGACTATGCCGGGTGGACCCTAAGACATTGAAGTCGGGTAAGGGTCCACAGGTACACCACCGGTATCCAAGATTGTCGGGTGACTCAAGCCGAGTGGCCCTAGATGGCTAATGTCGATCGCTCTTAGTGCTTGAGGGTACATTTAACACATCATCATGCCGCCTAGACCCACTTTTAGGTTACAAGTGGCATACCGRCATGTTATCAAGCCGGTTATACTTGGTTTGTGGGGATAGTTGGCYGAGTACGTTTCAATGCAATTTTATGCCAACTAAACYCGGTTTTGGGTTGCAAATACCATATCGGTATGTAGGCAAGCCAGTTGGCATTAGATCAGTGATCTAGGTCACTGATGTACGGATTTTATGTTCGGTTTTTAGAGTCTTTTTATTATTTATTTTCKTAGTTTTGAGTTAGTTTTGTCTTTGTTTTGTTTCTTTTTCCTCATTTCTTTCTTTAACCCTCTAACGGCCGCTTTGAGCGTTTTGCCACCTTTGCTCTTCTGTTTTGATCGGTTTTGCAGGCACTCATTTAGTGAGCATTGTTAGGAGTTGCTTTGACACACTTTGCATTGTTCGAGGCTCRGGATCATGGTTCGTGTCRCCTTTGGTGAAGTTTTGGAGCGTTTTGGGCACATTCGGATGTGTTAGGCTACTTCCATTGAGCATAACTTTCAGCACACTTATCATTTTGATGTGATTCTACTTACTTGGAGGTGAAAGAACATTTTGATAGCTTCGAAACGACTGGTCATATGCCTGATTCCGACGTAAAACGAAGAAGTTATGGCTATTTCTTTTCTTGATCGCAGTATAGTGGCGCCCAGTAGCGGGCGCTACTCTGCTCCGGATTTGTTTTCTCGGCTTTTTTATTTCTTCTTTTTTTTTACCTTTTCTTTTCTTGTTTTTGGCTGGTCTTTTTGCCACTTGTGGGGACTTTTGGACCACAACTTCACTCACTTGTATTAGGCTTAGTTTTAATTTTCTCTCTCCTAGTTTTTTTTTCTCTCAAATTCTCCATAGCTTGTAACTATTATTCATCATCTTCAACATTAGTATTTTTACATTTTGGAGCTCTTGTACTTGGATTCCTTGCACCAAATTTCATATTGAAGCTTTAGTAACAATTCTCAACTCTTTGTACTTCTTTATTTTTCATTTTGGTTGAGTATTTCATGAATTGCWTTTTTTGGATTTTTATGAGATTTTCTTAGTTTTACTATAACTTTAGATCTTGTTGTTTAGCTTGTTAAATATGGATGTTATTATGTTTTTAAGCTTGTGTGAGTAGTTTACTTGCTAGGGTTGGGTGAAACCCTCATTCCACCATGCTTGCTTGAGGTTTTCGTTGGTTTGGCCATGACTTGTGTAGTTTAGGAGGTGCAGTTGCTAATTGCCATGATTGATCACCATGGTAGTTTTTCTATGGACCTTAGACGAAGGAAAGAGAGTTGAACTCTTCGGTGTACTCCTCCTAACTATTTAGATGAAGGAACCATGAGAATAGGGGCCGGATTTTAGGGATGTTACTAGCTTTCGCGACTTTTGTGCTTAAACCGAGCTTGTGACCAAGCCATGAGAATAGGTCTTGGATTGCAAGTGAGGTTCTCYTAGCTAGCTTGAGAGAGTGGTTAGGACYTTTGAAAGTCTCCCCTTGTCGGTTGAACCRTGCTAGAATGCTTCGTTGYTTGCGTTTGGTTGTTAYATGTGTGTTTTGTGTGGCGAAACCCCAATCCTAGTGCYTTAATTGTTTGTTATTCTCTCATGTTAATAGTGTTTGTGACCACACTCTTAACTTTGTTCAYGGCTTAGCTTGTCGCTTCGATAACTAGTCGGTGCTTAACACGTTTTTCCCGTGGGTTCGACCTTTGCTTGCCCTTGCTAGTAGCTTAGTGAGACCGAGTTAGGTTTTATCTTTGGTAGCCACAACGACAGGCTATCTGTCACTGTTGCCGCTTATACCCATTTTTGGGTTGCAAGTACCGTACCGGCACGGTACGGTACCTCTTTAGCCAGTTAAGTTTAAAGTTTTAGTGCCGCTTGGACCCCATTTTGGGTCACAGGTACCATACCGACATGTTTTTAGCTGAGTACGCCTAGTACTTGGTGATTTCAACCAAGGATATTATAGCATGTTGGTCATGCCGACTGGACCCCACTTTGGGTCACAGATACCATACCGGCATATGGTTAGCCGAGTATGTTTAATACTTGGTGATCTTCACCAAGTACACCAAAGCGCCATAACATGCCGCCTGGACCCTATTTTGGGTCACAGGTACCATACCGGCATGTAAATTACCGATTATGCTTAGTACTTGGTGATTTTTCACAAAATACATTATAGCACAATAACATGCTGCCTGGACCCCATTTTGGGTCACAAGTACTATACCGGCATGTAAATTGCCGATTATGCTTAGTACTTGGTGAATTTTTACCAAATACATTATAGCACAATAACATGCCGCCTGGACCCCATTTTGGGTCACAGGTACCATAC
>SNQN01002242.1:24739-76038 GCA_008642245.1 Bassia scoparia | reverse complement strand
TAAATCCCCATCCCCATGATGCTTTATAGTTTATACCGCAAATTTTACTATGGCCCCGAGACCATATTCRTTATTATGGTCCCGAATAAATGTTCATGTCCAATAATACAAATGTTCGATCATCTCCAAAAGCAAATATTAATATCCAAATGTTTATTTCCGAATGCAAATGTTCATCTTCAAATGTAAATGTTCACTTTCAAATATTTTTAAATACAAGTGTTCATATCTGAAAATGAACATTTGTAATTTTGGACATGAACATCTACCCGAGACCATAATAAGMAATATGGTATTGGTATCATAGTAGACCTATTGGCTTTATACTCCCCCTTCTATCTACTCACACGTAGGGATACAAACGGGGCGGGGCGGATATTGCAATTCCTATCCCCATCCCCACCTACTTATGGAATCCCCATCCCCGTACCCATCCCCGCGGCGGGGACATATATAGAACTATCCCCGCCCTATGACCCAAGTGGGTCTCCATACCCGCATCATACCCGTATTCCCCGTCCCGCTACCCGCCAAAATCCCCACCTAAAACTCACGTGAAATCCCCACAAGGCGCAAGACATGTAACTTAAACATCCCGAATAACACAAACAATTCAAAGGCCCAACTCTTAAGTACATCAAATAGCAAAGCCCAAGATATGATAAGGCCCAATAGGCAATATTGTTATAACATGAAATGTTATTTGTTATTTGCAAATCATTATTCATTCATTCTACTTTATACAAAATTTTCAATTATTAAGCCAAAAAAATAAAAATTCAATTATTAGTTTTAAAAATGCGGGGCAGGGCGGGGATGGGGCGGAGGCAGCCAAAAAACCATCTCCATCCCCATCCCCGCGTTGGGTACAATTTTCATCCCCATRCCCGCCCCATCCCCGTCAAAGTTGGACCCATCCCCGCCCCGGTGGAGCGGGGATGGGYTGGGTCTCCTACTTGACCCGCCCCACTTGCATCCCTACTCACACGTGTTTTCTAATATTAAGYGGTTAGTTGCTTATTATTTAAAAATAGAAAASTATTAGTTGATATTTTTTTATTTAATTTCTCATTAGGGTAGGGGTGTATATTGTAAGGTGGGGAGTGAGTCCACCTAATATTTTGCYTGATCGGGTCGGACTTTGATCTGTGCCAAAAAAAATTGCCCATGCATGCAAAAAATAATGCGCAAATTCTACTATGGTCCCGGGACCATGGTCTTCATCATGGTCCCGGGCAAATGTTAATTTTCGAAACTAGAAATGTTCATCTCAACATGTAAAATGTTCATTTTCAAATGTAAATGTTCATATTTGAAAATGAACACTTATATTTTCGTAAAGGAACATTTCTATTTTCGGAAATGAACATTTCTAATTTCTGAAGTGAATATTTGCTCGGGACCATGAGGAGGAACATGATCCCGGGACCATAATAGACCTATTGTTTCATTCGAAATTCTTAGGTGATTTCGGTCTTTCGGGACCATATTCCTCATCATGGTCCCGGACAAATGTTCATGACCAAAATTACAAATATTCATTTTCAAATGTTAATGTCAATCTCCAAATGTTCATCTCACAAATTAGATGTTCATCTTCAAATACAAAAATGTTCATGTTTGAAAATGAACAATTGTCCGGGACCGTAATAAGAAATATGGTTCCAATCTTCCGGACCTAGTATTGTAATTCCAGGATTTAACGTTAAAAAAAAAAATTGGGCTGCTGCCACAATACAAAGCCCATTAACGAACATTCTTAGAATTTCAACACATGTTTTATTTTCCCCCAAAATTTCCCGCCAATTCTAATTATCCCTCGTATCTTTCTCTCTCTCTCTCTCTCCCGCTCTCTTTACTCACTGAACTCAAAAACCCTCAAATTCGCAAACCCTAGATTTCTTAAAAATTTCAATCAAACTAATCGAATCAATGGAAGCTGAAATTAAAGCAGAATTCGAAAAGAGTGGTTTCAAGGTCGCCGATGAAGATGCAGTTCTCAGCAAATGTAATCTCC
Organism: Bassia scoparia; assembly: GCA_008642245.1. Taxonomy (NCBI): domain Eukaryota; kingdom Viridiplantae; phylum Streptophyta; class Magnoliopsida; order Caryophyllales; family Amaranthaceae; genus Bassia; species Bassia scoparia. The sequence goes on along the minus strand of SNQN01002242.1, from coordinate 74,021 downwards.
TTTCTTCTTTCCCCAATTTTCAATTTGGGTGTTAATTTCATGATTTATTTTTGCTGAAATTGGGGTTTTGTTTGTGTTAGGTCTTACATTTTGTATAAATTACAAGCTTTCTCCTTCAGATCTAGTCACAAGCTGGGAACTTTACTTTCTCAACAGGTTTGCTCATTTCAATCTTGTACGAAGTATAATTTTGTATTAATATTATTTAGTTTATTTTTCTTATTTTTGGTTGAAATTTGAAACCCTAATTTTATGATTTTGCAATTACGGGGTTGGAAGTTTTTGCAAGTTTTAAGATGTGAACTGAGATTTTATTTATTATTTTTTTAAAATAGTTCTTCACTTATCATGCAAGTATTGTAAGCATTCAGTGTGTATTGTCTTGGATTATTGCCGAGGAAGCTTCTAATTAATTTAAACATATGAACTTTTTATGCCTGTGTTATGGATGATGACTAGGGTCAATGCAAAGTCAACCTAATAGAAATCGACATGGTAAATATAACTTTAGAACTTGAACTTGACTACTTGATATGTGCAATGAAGATAAGTAGATAACTTCTAATGCCTTGTATTGGTTAGGGGGAGATTGGGGAGAAAGTGGCGTTTAGTCCTATACCTTATAGAACTCGACTAGTCCGTTTTGTCTGTTTGGTAACTGGTACCAAATGGTGGTAATGAGAATGTATTTTCGATTCCATTTGTTAGGAAAGTTATGAGGCKATGAGCTGATACCCATGAGAAATTGAGAATGCTTATCTACTCTCAAATATTATGATTCCTTCTTTAATTTTTATTACCACTGACCATTAAAAAATGTTATATAGGGAAGGTTTGCGAATTCAAGTAAAAATTAACATGGTTGGGATGGGGTTGTATTTTCGTGGACATTGACATCACACTTCCCTTGTCAAACCCTTGCCACTACTTGGTACCAATTACCAAGCAGATTGATGTATTGCAATTTGGTTTTTTTGGTCATTTAGTTTTAACCAGTAGAACCCCCACGTATGGGATTAAGGCTTTGGTTTAACCTATGAAAATGAACGTGTTTGGATATTTGTACCTTCAACTTTTTGTATCCCTGTTGGACTAATTSATACTTCACAGGCAGTTGAATGAGTCTACTGTACATAGCACTGAATTGGATGGATTTTTGTTGCACTTGCAAAATGAGCAGAAAGAAGCACTTATCAAGGAGGAGCCGGGTTTGCATGCATACTCTATGCGTGATGTTGATATGTGAGTTCCTAGTCTATGATAACCTCTGTGTGCTGCGCTTAAGTTTTTAATTTTTTTTTTTTTTTTACTAAAGCCTTTCTTGCACAGTATCGATTGAATTTATGAAGTTTCTGTTTTAACCCATCTGTTCTGATGTACATGTTGATCTGCTCATGCCTCATCTAGTTGCCTTATTCCACAGATTGATGCATTTTCTACTCTTTATGATAGTTAGTTACAAGACTTACAACTGTTAATTGTCACTTTGGTTTTTCCTCTTCATACAACAACACTTGTTTATATTTGTGAAAAGGATACTGGATAGTACAGGTTCTAAGGTGTACTGGAAAATTGCCTAGCTCAATTGAACTACAAGTATTAAAAAAACAACTACTACAACTTAGAGGACTATATGTCTTTTGAGGGGGTTTTTCCCCTTAATTTTGAAGCCGGATCTTTTTTGTAGGATTTTGAAAGATGAACCAGAAGAGTTAAAAGAAGATATTCTTGGCACCCCAACTGATAAAGGCTTGACTCGATATGAGGAGTTGGGAGATTCAGTGCATGGTACAAATGGAAGCCATTTCTCATCCAGCAAGAAGCCAAGCATTGTGACACCCTTTGGGCAGCGAAACAACAAATTTGTGGTTCAATTTAAGACCAAGACGGAACCTATTACAGAAACATGTGAAAAAGAGTCTGAAGATGAAGATATGGGAGATGAAATTATTAGACGAGCTCAACCGAAGAAAAGATGCTCTTTAGTAATTCATGGATCCAAGCCAGAACCTGGTTGCAGATATATGTATGATAGAATGGAAGACAGGGTACTAAATGCTTCTTTTTGTAAATTGGAATAACATATAATTATCTACCCTTGTGCTTAAATCAAACTTAATACATGATCATTTGGTGATGCAGTTTACTTATCTCATGAACCGCATCCAAAAACATACATTAGGATTTCATGCTTCTGGATGCTATGATGAACCTGCAGACCCAACAATAGCCTCTCAGGTAATGATTTTTTATTTTTTATTTTTTTTAAAAAAATGAAAGAAATTAAAATAATGCTTTCAGGTGTATTATAGCAGTTCTTTATGTATTTCATCCTGCAATCTTGTGAATACCAACTTTTCTCATGGAATTATTCACCAGGAAAGTGTATTTGCTGTTGGAATGATCTGTTGTGAAGGAGAAGGACGCCTGAATGAGAAATCAGTCTTGCTGCAAAGCAGGTAATTTTTCAATTCATGTGCTGTAATATTGGTCATAAGCTACAAGGCTATGGTCATAAAACATGAAGATGACTATAATTCAAATATAGAATTTTCTATGAGCCCACTTTACATTTGGAGAATAGTATGAGTTTTTGATGAAGTTGGTTGATTGTTTATATGTATACTAATTGATCTTGCTAAATGGCATGTGTCTAATGAATTGGGTTGGCCTAGACTGATTTAGTGGTCAGTATTTCGATGTCAAAGCTGTTTCTGCATTCATAAGTGAATGTATTATTGAAATAATATAATATGCTATATGGAACCCAATGAGACGGAAAAATGTACTTGTTTTTTTTTTTTATACTAGAATGCATTCTACATTGTAACTCTTATCCACACTATTTGGCTATTTAGTGTTGAGCATTCAGGAGGAGAACAAGTACGTCTTGAATTAGAAAAATTGAGCAAATATTCCATTTTTTCCGGGCAGGTATTAATGGTTTTATTATGTTTTTAGTTTTTACTTTGAAAAAGATTGTTTTTAAATGTTGTAAAGTAATGAGGTTCTGCAATTGTTTTGTAGGTTGTGGGTGTTCTTGGAACTAATCCTAGTGGCCATTGTTTAGTTGCTTCGAAATTAGTGGATGCTATCCCTCTTTTACCCTCTTCTGATAGTAGTCTTCCTCCTGCAAAAAGAATATCTTTGAATAAAGAGGGCTCATCCCATTGTGAATCACCAGCAGTGGCTGAACTATCAGCGGTAAGGAACATTAGATCTTGATCAGGTAGTTGTGGAAAATCTTATTCATGTATTTTTTACTTTCATATGATAATTGAGTGCTATGGCAATTCTATTGGTATTTTTCCTTTATGCCACTAATATCTGGTTGAAAACTTTCAGTATGGAAAATTTTCATGGGCGGTAAGGTTTCTGAAAAAACTAAAGGAATTACAAAAGATTTATAAGGAGAAAAGGCATGCTTTTGAGCTGTCAATAATTTCACAGAATATGAAGTCTACCAAGCTGAAACAAAGTACTAAGCACATATTGTTCTGTTATATTTCCTTTTTTTTCATTCTAATAAAGCACTTAGTTGATAATTGACTCAAAACAATGCTTGATAATTCATACTACTGCCTTTTAGATAAATGTGCTCCTTAAAGTTATCCCTATTATACAAGGGGAAGGGGATGACTTATGCTAGATTGATGGGCATTATAGAGATTTCTACTTACAATACCATAATTAGTATTTTGAGGGGGCAGTAAAAAAGAACAAAAAAAAAAAGTTTGATAACTATTAGCAATGTTGTTTGACCTTTGTATTTTTATTAGGACATATTAAGATCTTCCAGCGAGGCAGCAATGTTTTTTTTTTTTTTTTAAAAAAAAAAAATCTTTTTTCAGGCTTGTTAACCACTAAATCAGCCTGATTATATTTCATTCTTTGCCTGCTGTGTGAATTTTTGCAGATTATAGCCGCAGGTCCTTTCACTACAACAGATAACTTATTGTTTGAGCCTCTCACAGAACTGCTTGCATATGCAACTAGAAAGCAGCCACAGTTGCTAATACTGGTAAACGCATCAGTTGCACTTCTTTTTTCTTTTCTGGCAGGTGCTTTCTTGAGGAATTGGTTATGTATATGACAAATTATGTGGCCTATACATCAGTTGGGACCTTTTGTTGATTCCGAGCACCCTGAGATCAATAAAGCTGCTATTGACCGTAGTTTTGATGAAGTATTTCATCAAGAAATTTTTCAAAGGGTATATATATTCTAATGCCAGTTTTTTGTTGTTTGTCGCCTAAATAAATGAACTATTATGTTTGAACATCAAACTAAACTTTGTTTCTGTCAATGTATAACTTCCCAGTTGCGAGATCATGTTGAATACATGGGTTCTTCCACTCGTGTTCTTCTAGTGCCATCCATACGAGATGCTAACCATGATCATGTTTTCCCTCAGGTTTTATTGTGTTCTACACCTTATTAGGTCATTAGTAGTATTTGATTTGGAGATACTATCTAATAAAATTTCTACTTTCGTTTGCAGCCTCCTTTTAAAGTAAACTCTGAGATAGAAGACCAGGTAACTAAAGATTCTCTAATTTTATGTAATTTTCTGTCCTTTACACTCTTAGACTTACTAAATCCCTTTGTTTATGACAGATAACCAGTCTAACTAATCCAGGGACATTTGATGCGAATGAGGTTAGTTTTTGTAACCATGAAATTCTTAAATTAAAATTTAAAAAATGAAAATAAGTGGGCCTTAAGCTTCATTATATGCAACAGGTTGTGTATTAAGGATCAAGATACCATTCTCCTGGTAGCTTACTAGTTGAGCTAACTGATATCTATTGTATAGCATGCTATTGGATTARGATTCATGCACCAATTGAAATGACTCATCTAGTCATCTATGGTGAAATWCRCTGCACTGTTCTATTTTGTTGATCATTATTTAATATATCAGATAACTGAGGTCCTATTTGATATTGCAAGTTTATGTTATATGCCATATACAGTAAAAAAAATCTGGATAAGCTCACCATCTTGAGGTTTGGATTTACAGGTAAAGGTAGGATGCTGCTCTGTAGATGTCATAAAGCATCTGAGTGGAGGTGAGATTTTTAGGAATACACCGGGAGACCGTTTGGGTAGATTGGCTACCCATGTCATTAACCAACGCAGGCATGTCACGACATCTCTTTACTTGGAAAAATTCTACTTCCAGAATTTCATGTACTATTATTATGTGTTTCCCAAAGAGCAGGATTTTTATGCGAATTCTTTTATTCTTTAACAGCTTCTACCCTTTATATCCACCAGCAGAGAGTGTACCATTTGACTCTTCAATAGCTCCAGAAGCTTTAAATATTTCCTCCATTCCAAATATGCTCATTCTACCATCTGACTTGTCTCCTTTCATAAAGGTAATGTTTATGTGAGTAACTTTACTTGCTTTCTTGATCAATTCTTAATGTCTCGCTAAGGCTCCCAGAATTTCATCCTGAAGTAATCCCTTTTGCTAGTGAAAAAAGGAAGGGATGTGAATTTCAGAGTTTTTCTCTGGTCATTTGACAAGAATGAAGACATTCTATTGAAGAAGTTGTGATTTTGACAGAAATATCAACTGAATAGTCGAAGGGTCTGTCCTGTCCGAATAAATTTCAAGTTCGACTAATTTCATTTTTTTTTTCTTTTTGAAAAACACAGGTGCTAACAATCAATGTAGAAGCTACAGAACAGGAACAGGTTAAATGCTTATGTGTGAATCCTGGGAGACTGGCTAAGGGCATAGGAGGTGGTACTTTTGTCGAGCTTTACTACCACGGAAGCCCAGAGACCGCATCCGCATCGATAATCCGCATATAGATTTTAGCTAGCAGTTGAAAATTGTCAGAATATTCAAGGAAGTGATCTGCTGCCGAAAAAATTCCCTGCTGGTTTATATGCAACCTGAACGAATAATGGATTTTATGGAGCTCAAGCCCTTGCGCGTGTTTCCCTAACTCTAGCATTCAGGCTTAAGCATATGTGGTGGGATCCCATAAGAGACTCTTCACTCTTGGAAGTTGAAACTAGCAATATACAATTTTTTTTTCATCTGTAATTTACATGAAGCTGATGTATTTAGATTATAAGCTAAAATAGCCTTAATTGGCATCATATTATTCTTGTAACATATCAGAGCTATGAAGATTGGAATATCTTATTTATACAATTATATGGTTAGCGATAATAAATGTGAACWGGCGAAATTATGTGCTGATCAACCTATACACTTTCATACAGAAGTTCCAATAGAAGCTTTCTATGAAACATGATAACRGACACGGTTATTCGGATATTCATTATCCTCTTTGCAGGATTTCTTTTGCTAGCAGTCATTAACAAGCATCATCAGAATTCAGAACGAAGCTTGTCTGCTGCTCGACGAGCTGCCTTCAGAAGCCTTGTTTATAGATATGCCWRATGACCCTACCGTTTTCTAACCTCAATTAAACTCTGCTACTGTGCAACTGTTTTTGAAGTTAAATGAAATGCAGAAGTTTCAWAACAAACTCCTCGTTACTAGATGTAAGATATCAACCCTCCTACACATCCCTGTAACTTGAGATCACCGGATTTTCTGAGCAATTCTGTATTTCTAAATTAAATTAATTCATCGATAAAAGAATCATAGGACATTTGCAATAGAAAGCAAAACTTACAAATACATTGTTCAATAATTCAAAATCCACAGTGAGCTAGCACTACTCAGTTAACTCGTGTACGACTTCCAAGCTTATATGAAGCCTCTCATCTAAGCTTAACATCATTGACAGCAACAGCTAGCACTATTCGGTACTAGATGAAACCCCTTTCTTTCACCACAACTCCCTTGGCTGCAACTGTAAATTCTCCCCCCAGGGCCTCAGGGAGCGAACAGCTCATGTGTCGAAGCAACCAAAAAGGAGCTTCGCGACCTCATCATCGTGCAACTCTCTTACACAAAAGCCATAAGCAGACSTACATAAGCACTTTGCATCGATCATGATATAGATTCATGAGGCTTGAGGCTAAAAGTTTGATTTCCACACATCATATAAGCAAACTCGAAAGGACTTGGAAGGGAAAGAAAATAAACAAGGAAATCTGTTTGCTTTCATTTCTCTTCCTTTGTTTTCCTTTCAAAATTTTTCTAAAAATGAATCAAATAGATTGTTGTGAAAATTAGTGGGAAAGCAGGAAGTACTAGTATTTGTAATTTTTTTGGTTAATTGACTGAATGAATATAAGCAGGAAGTACCAACTTATGAATATGTTTATTTAGAATACATAAACTAGTGTAACTAAAAAATCTTATGCACTCATTAAGCTCATCATACAGGAAGATTGCTTGGATTAWCTGATCAAWTTTTTMTACTTKGTAACGGCCCGACGATCTACCTTCAGAAGCCATGGAGTATATGGATGATCATCCCCATTTCTWAAACACAATCACACAGTTAATCTACTTAAACCTACACCAAATTTTTACTATGCAACTGCTTTACAAATCCTAAAACAGAAATATATTCATATTTCATAACAAAGCTAAAATATTATTAGTATATATCAACAATCTTCCTAATCACCCTGATATAATTCAGTCCACCAAATTCCCAATTACCCTTWGCAAACACATTTTTACATTAAACTAACAAACTTCATATATACTTATATCACAACTTTAATATGTAAAAGCACTTTTAACTAAATTTGATGATCATGCTTTACAATATGCTACTAGYACACTTGCTACTTTGCTAGTAGTACGTTATCAACTCAACTTCTTTTTCTCATACACTTTCTCTTTGTAGAACACAATCCAATGGTTCAGAACCCACAGCAAGCTAGCAAAGATGCCAGACACAGTCAGCAGCATCCAAGAACCCCAAACCCACGTCGGAATCACGGTATCCACCGCGCCACTAGCGTACACAGCCCCCATCTTGATRACAAACAGAGGAGCAAGCACCCCTCTGACAACTGCATAGAATGAGTAAAAACCAGGTGACAGGAAATCATACAYCTTCTTAGCAGCAAAAACTTCACCCTTTCTCAACCTAGCCAAAGACCATATGTTCTGCAGTGGACTAGTCACCTCAGCAAGAACCAAGATCACCAAGATTCCGAACGCGCCGTGATCAACCAGATACCGGCATGTCAGCAGCACAAAGAGGGTWGCCAYGTGGTGTGCAATGAATATAACATCATCTGGGTTGAACACAAAGTAATGAAGAACGTCCATCACAAAATAACTCGTGCTGAATTCTAGCACCAAGTTCTGAAAYGGGGTGTTCTTTAAAGCAAAAACTGTTGTTGTTGGGTGTTCTGAGTTCATGTAATACAATGCAAAAAGGGCTAACACAACTGAAGGGGTGCCATGAAACAGTGATAACAGGCAACTGCATGCATTGTAACGATTTTTAGGGCTCCAATTGTTGAACAGTTTGTGTGCAATAATGTAGATTGATGCAAAGAAGGTGAAGAAATGAGGAAGTTTTAGGCCATAGTATGAAGATTCATCACTGAAATTCATGGTGATATAAACCCAAGTTTAAAGATTCAAAATTTGATAATGTAACAACTAACAAGAAAGAAGATTTATGTGATGATGATGATTGGGAAAATGGGATTTTGCTGATAAATTTTGTTTCTTGACTTTTGGGAATTTTGAGCAGTAGGACTGAAAGATTAAGGAATCYAAAAAATGGCTTATAAAGTTGGTAAAGGTCGAAAAAATCAAAATTTGTAGGACAGATGTGATAAATATTTAATTTTTAATTATAAAAAATATTATTGGGTTTAACTTTTGTGCATGAAATTGTAAAAGGGTGCGCATAATTAAGAAAAGATTCTTCGAATCATTCAAGAAAATGAAAAAAAGAATTTTAAAAACAATAAAGAAAAATAAATAAAACAAGAATTCTAGTTTGGCTTCTTGCTGTGATTGCGTCAAGTGAACACTATTGGATTAGGTTAAGGGATGAGAGTCTTCATCAATGGAAGTCACTTTCAATTTACAATTATTATATTAGTTGCTGTCTTTTGTTGTGTAAGTGGATATGATTTTGCTTAATTGAAAGTCATAATTAAAAGATTTTTAATTTGGATTGGAGTACAAAATTTAATAATGCATGAGAGTATTATTTTCATAGCATTCCTAATCAACAACACTCAATTGATGAAATAAGTTAAAGGATTGAGCTCGATGTGGTGAAAAAACTGAACACTTGAGCCGGAACTCAACTTAAATTAGTGAAAAAAAACAACTTGATTCTTGTTCGATCAAAGTCAAAGAAGTTATTTGAACTATTTTTTCGTGAAGATTGAACCTTAATTATTAGTTTTATGCTAATAATTTGATACTGATCCTTCCTAATTTTCATTTTGGTCGTTTAAGATATGGAAAAGGAGCTATTTAATAGTGTTGCTAAATCAAGCCAATTAAATTTTAGTCAAATCTATAGTCAAAAAAATTTAACCTTGTTTCATGGGGAAATTTTCAATTTTCTTTTATTTTTATTTTTTTACTAGAGAAAATTTTATTAATTTTTATTGACAGGAAAAGTGTGGATTTTATTCAGTAAATACATTCGAGAGTATCTAGTTTGACACTTCTTCAAGCCACACAAGAAACTCATTAAAAATATGACTAATATTCAAGTCTATGAACTACCTTATTTCCGGTACGTCTAACAAAAGAGAAGGAAAAAGAAGTACATCTAAATTTTATTAACTTAGTATTGCAGCAAATATTTTCTTCTTGGGAAATTTTACGATATGCCCCTGGAAAATCGAATTTTTCACAGTATACCCCATGTTTTTTCTGGTCCATAATAAATCCCCCAAATCATGTTTTAATTTCTTCCACAAAAAATCTCCGTGGTTAAATTTAGCTTAACCTTGGTTAAGTTTTATTTTTTTTTTAAAAAAAAACAAATAAAAATAAACTACAACCACCCCCACTCCTTCCACGCCATCACCACAACCTGACCCAGCTACAACCAACCCCCTCCACCGCCGCCCATCAGAACGCACCGTCACCCCCTTCGAAAATCCAAAATAAATTCAAAATCCTAAATCAATTCGAAACCTTAAATCAATCCAAAAATCAACTTAGGGCTTTGATTCATTTGTAGTTTAATTTCAAAATAGTGTTTTCAATTGTGTTTTTTGAATTATTTTAGGGTTCGAATTGTGAAATTAAGATTTGTTTGGGGTGTTCAATTTGTGAATTGGGGGTTTTGATTTTGGGGTGTTTGCTGGTGGTGGGAGGTTCGTGAGGGTGGGGTGTTCGTGAGGGTGGGCTATTCGCGAGGGTGTGTGCGGTTGTGGGCGGTGGTGAGGGGTGGGGGGATCGTGGGTTTCAATTGGGTGCGGTTTGAGGGTGGGGTTCGATTGGGTGCGGCTATGGGCAACGGTTGGTGCGATGGTGGTTTTCAGGGGAGGGTGGTTGGGTACATGTGGGTCAAGTGGGCGGTCATGGTGGTTGGTGATGGGTGGGTAGGGTGGTGATTATGGTGGTAGGTGAGTTGGGTAGGATGGTTATTAGTGTTTTTTTTTTTTTTTGCTTTTTTAATTATTTTTTTTATTAATTTAACCATATGTTTTGGTTAAAGTTAACCATGAAGGTTATTTTGTGGAAAAAAACATGATTTTGGAGACTTATTATGGACCAAAAAAAAATGAAAGTATACTGTGAAAAACACGATTTTCCAAGGACATATCGTAGAATTTTCCTTTTTTTTTTAATGGGCATTCCTTCCCTTATCCCTCTTCGGCTCTTCGTTACATGTCATGCTATTTATCTCTAACCAAAATTTGCCTAGAAGTCCCAAAACTCTCATTTGTTACCTCGGTATTAGTAAGTCTCATAAATTAGGAGTTTTTGCCTTCCACAAAATTACCAATCCTGCTCTATTTGGTGTTCTTTAAATTACCAATCTTGCTCCATTTGGTGTTCTTAAAAGGTAAAAATGAATTGAGCTTAACTTGTARTCCGTACCATAGATGATKATGAGATCTTCCAATTATCATGAAATGGAARAGAAAAATCATTATCCAATAACTTAATTGTCCGTCATACTCAAACAATACTATGAAAAGCTGTCAATTAGCTCTCCTATGCAATCTAACACAACTGTAAGAAATCACTCTTTTCTTTTCCAGTAGCCTTGGTTCACCTTCCACTAAACTGCAACCGTGGTTCACCAACTGCCATTTATGTCATGCTTGTTCATCAAGACGAACATGATTCTTACGGCATCCCTCAACAAAGAATCAATTGCTTCAGCTTAGGCCTAGAGCATTATAGTGTAAAAGAAAATTCTGATGCACCTTCAGCCTTACTATTTTCAGATCATAAGTACTTTACATAACCATTCCTCCATCTATGGTTAGCACCTGTCCAGTTATATAACTGGCTGCGGGATTTACGGCCAAAAACTCCACTAATCCAGCAACTTCTTCTGGTTTGCCATACCTCCCTGCACCCAACCAAAAACACAGAATAAATYTTATGAAATTGACGCGGTGACTCCGCAAAATTATCATATYATTTCAATGATGCCTTGGAGCAGTTCTTTGGGAAGTGGTACAATTTATCCACTGAGTCCATAGTTTTTTTGTAAGTTCTACAAGACATTAGTTGTGAAGGAAAATCCCGAGCTAGAATGTTAATGCCTTCCTCATCACATTCAATGATCAACTTGAGGTCATTATCAAGGAAAAATGAAAGTCAACTTCTCTATATAATAAGACACAATGACACATGGAAAACTTTCAGGAGTCAAAGAAAAGAAAACTAAATAATAAACTTGAGAAGAAAAAAAAAAGTGAAAGAGAAGGTAAGACCAGTATCTATATTATTTTTTATGGTAGGTAAAAGTAAGCCTAATATATATGGAAGACCAAAGGTATATTTKACCCTTTATATCTCTCATTAAATGTTATCASACATGTCAATTGGGAAAGTGGTAGTAGCAATTGGAGCTTCTGAAAACTCAATAAGGCTGAAGCTACAGATTGCACCCGATATTGGATAGGAGTATAGGACTGTTTCTTGGGGTTAAAGCTGGGATGAATCGGGGTGTTCAACATTGTAATTTTCTCTCCTTGTTTATTCTATGTCTTTCACGGGACTTAATRGTACATCAATTACTTGGTTTCTTCCAGAGATGTGATTACCTTATGACTATTTTGTCCTCGCCTAGGTTTCACTTTGTTTTCCCATATAATAAACAAGCTAAGATTTGAAATTCCAGGCAGCATACAAGCACTAAAGTGTGTGTCAAAAAAAAAAAAAAAAATGTGCCGAGATACCTAATGGGATGGCACTCAAGAGTTTCTTCTCAATATCTTCCCCAAGCTTTGAAGTCATGTCAGAAGCAATGAACCCTGGTGCAATAGCATTGACCTGCATTGAATAAAATAAATTAGCTAAACAAAACTTTGAGGTTCCGTATAAAAGTGTTAAAGGAAACACTTGTTAACAGCTTGACAACAAAGATAGTTACATTGATGCCTCTGCTGGCATATTCCTTTGCGACTGACTTGGTGAGACCAATTACTCCAGCTTTTGCAGCACTGTAATTGGCCTGTCCAGCATTCCCAATCAAGCCAACGACTGAGGTTATGTTAATTATCCTTCCCTGGATATAATCAGCAAACATATAATCAGAGAACAGGCAAGATCCAAACTTGGAACAATAAACAAATAAGGCAGATGCATAATCACACCTTCTTCTTTTTCATCATAATTTTTGATGCAGCCTGCATAGAAACCCACATATAAACAGAGAATGAGAAGGCTATACAATAAAGAAGAGGAACGTAAGGAGGTTTCTGGGCATACCTGTGTACAAAGGAACACGCCAGTAAGATTCAAATCAATGACATCTTGCCATTGAGCTTTCTTCATTCTCATCAATAGACCATCCCTGGTAATACCTGCAAGCACCACAAATCAGTAAAGGGGCACAAACTTATTGTTCGCAATATATTAAACTGACATGGGCACAAAACTACCTGCATTGTTCACTAATATGTCGACAGTCCCCCAAGCATCAATTGCCTATACATTTAATATATTTTTAAATCAATTGATGTTAACATAAAAGCAACAGGGAAAGAGGAGAGAGAGAAAGAGAGAGAGAGAGAGAGAGAGCAACAGTTGCCGAAACGTATGAAAACATTGTACTCACAGCTTTCATCATAGACTCCACATCTGATTCTTGTGATACGTCACCTCCAAAAGTAAGAGCTTGCCCACCACAAGCCTCAATCTAGAAAGTTCACAGACAATTATAATATTTCAAACACAGCATTATACGACAAAACACCGCCAAACTTCAATGAACATCAACACAAACAGAGGCACAGCACAGTTACAAGAAAGGCATCTAGTAATAACGACCCGTTTGGTTATTGATAATAAATTGCGGTAATATAAATGAATTTCTATATATATATGAAGAAAATTCCCGTTCATTCCTATGGTAATGTCATTGCATCATAAATGTCCATTTTCCTTCTATAATTTTCATTCCCACTACGTAATATCACTCCCCAAGTGGCAATGAGTGGCAATGAAAATTCATAAGAAATTGTGATTGCATGGAGGGGAAAAAAACATAAGTTATTGTTTCCCATGGAGAAAACTTTGTGTTGATTTCCCATAGAGATTTTAAGAGTTATTCCAAATTTAAGTTACACTTAAAATTTATTCTCATTTCACCATTTACTCCCAATAACCAAACGGACCGTAAGGGCTTTTGTAAAGTATCAATAGGGTAACTACTCAGATAAAATCAAATTATGAAATATAAATAAAAGTTGTCAAAATTAATGGAACTACACGCCTACACTAACTAGTAACTACATGGTAAGTGACCTTGATTCTGAATAAAATTTTGAAGTTTTCCTTGTACATGGTATTTCAACAGTAACAAAAGTAATTTAATTCTCACTCTATTCCTCATAGATTGTAATCGTCGTTTCGTACTTCTTATTACTCTTACAGTCTTACTTATCAGAGTTATCACWAGGARAGCGACACAACTAATCAATTTTAATGAATAGATTATAATAAATTAGTTCAATGTTACTTATCAATTCAAATTCCAAAATCAGAACCAAAAAACATAATATGTGTGTTTAGTGATTTCACTTGATAAAAACAAAAAAAAAAACTTTGAAGCAAAGGAGAGAGTAATTTGGGCTTTGAGCAACAAGCTTGATGCCAAGAAACAACTTTGACAATGAAATACAATTAAACAAAGATGAAATTGACTTCTTTCCTGAAATCAAGATGAAAAGACTCTAAAAAAACATTACCTCCTTTGCAACTTCTTCAGCTTCCTTTGATGACCTTGCATAGTTAACCAGGACCTATAATAACACAAGAGACAATGATGACCACTGGAAGTAACAAAGAAGCAATAGAAGACATGCACCTAAAAATCTAGAGAAAGAAGCTATAGTTTAAGAAACTTCTTCCAGAGGAAGTGGATGGTATCAAATAATATGCTTCAGAAACTAAAGTGTACGTCAATAAGTTACACTGTTACTGTTACTGTTACCAAAAAGTAAAAAGGAAAAATTCAATGGTAAGCTTGTAATGTTGAATGTAATCCTATTATAAAGTAAGAGAGCTTGAACTAGAAAAATATACACATGATATCTTGTGTTACAGTGAAACAATAAACCCTTAAATGAACTATCTGCAAGAAAAAAAATAAATGTACATACCTTGCAACCAGCTTTCCCCAAGGCTAGTGCTGTTGCTCTACCGATACCTCTAGATGCTCCAGTGACAATTGCAACAGGAGCTTCCACATTTTGCACCACTTCAGTGCTTGGTTGTAAGACTGTGGCAACTTGAGCTCTCACCCCTATGGTAGAGCATAAACAATGATGCATCATATTCTATTCAACTTCATAACTTTCAAGATAACAAAACATGCCACTAGGCCAACAGATAACTACAAGGAATAACTTCTAGCTGAGTTAAGTGCGCAAGTCTCTATTGATGCAAGTATCCATCTACACACAGCGAACACGGGTACCAGAAGGTGAAATATAGTTTCATAATCTATGAATTCTATATATTAGTACATGGCCATACATTTAGAACTCATAGATGATATCCCTTTTTACATAATGCTTCTTGAGGAATTGAAGGAATAGCAAATAAGATATCAATGATATCTTCTTAAAACAATTTTCTGCTGCTCTTCAGACCTGAATGCTGCTCCGTCATAACTTTACCCAATCTAATCCCACTTACCCAACCCAAAAAGGCTATTTCTTGCACCGAAGCAAACAGTGAAATCGCCCTAACTCCTAAATTGACTCCGATCATCTCAGGAGAAAAAGATAAATTACTAACAATCAACTTATGCAAACACATACTTTATAAGTGGATAATGTATCCCAGCAGAAATCAGAAAGTCCATGGCTCCAAGGGGTACTGCAATTTCAGCCCCCAGTACTTAAGTATTGACTAGTGAGTAGTGATCATGAAAATTGATTTGTTTTTTAAAACCAAAAAACACATACTTATAAAAGGATAATGTTACCATGACATAATGACATTGCTATGGGACTTTCTTACAGAATTTCACCTCATAAACTCATCATCATACCGCCATTGTCATCGGTTACCAATTCGGCTATTAAAGATATACCAAGCGATAACATCACAAATCAAAATACATCATTGAAGCAATCTCTTCTTCTAAGGTATTATTCCTTGAAAATCAAAAATACTAACAAAAGTACAAAACTACATCAAAATACCCATCAAAGCAAACAATGATCACAAATTACTGCTAATGATCACATAATTTTTTTAAAAACAAATGCACTACAAAAACGGATCTTTACTGGATCATAAACAGCATAAAGTACAACAATCAGAACACGAGAATACCCAAATCATAAAAAGTAGAAAAAAAATCCAAACTTTTAAGCCAATTGAAGAGAATAAAAATACCTGAAGAAGAAACAGAAGGAAAAGATCTACTTTGAGAACCCGCGAAATGGCGAAGCTGAAAAGAACCCAATTGAGAAACAGAACTGCATTGTTTGAAAAGGGATGTTTTCTGGTCAGTAATAGAAGCGAGTGGCTTGAAAAGAGCTCCAGAAATGGCAGCCATGTCTTGTGCGYATTGATGCCCAGAAAGTGTTCGACGAAATGAGTGAGAGAAGAAGAAYYAAGAAGGATGAGAAGTTGAGATATGTGAATGCGATGAATGAGGTYAAAAAGAGTAGAGTTTTGATGGGAAACTTTGGAAACTCCGAAAAGATGAAGTGGGCAGTTTGTAGGTGACGAAAGGTACGATGTTTAGATGGTGAATTTTCGTGATTTTGGTGATCAACATTTACCAGCAGCCACCAGAAACTAGACTTATAACCAAGGTCCAAGGATCCATGTAAATTTCATGATTTATTATTCGGATTGCTCCGTTAAAAAAAGCCAAAAAAAAAAAAAAAAAAACTTACTCTGTATTTTCAAAGTTCAGGATTATAGAAATATTAAAAAATTCAGAACTATTTTGGGAAAATGTAAAAAGTTGGGGATTACTTAGAATAATTCCCTTAAAAAATACCTACTTAAA
The DNA here is from genome assembly GCA_008642245.1 of Bassia scoparia. Lineage (NCBI taxonomy): Eukaryota > Viridiplantae > Streptophyta > Magnoliopsida > Caryophyllales > Amaranthaceae > Bassia > Bassia scoparia. The sequence continues at coordinate 57,420 of SNQN01002242.1, read as the reverse complement.
TAACTACACATTTAAGCTTTGTTTACTTTAGTTGAAAACTACAACATTACTAAACTGATTAGAACAAAATTAAACTGATCATAATATAACTGAACTGAACTTGAGTTGTGAAAAGAAGGGAGCTAATTAAGCTAATCAAGCTAATGTTATATGCTAAGCATTGTCTTTTGTAATTGGTTTCACCTACTACCTGTACTATGCTACTTGCTGTTTTTATTGTTTTTTGTCTGTATTAGTGTATCAGCATATGATCATGTGCTGATACCTTTGCTCTCCTAAAAGTGTGATCAGGTGCAACGTGGCAGAAGGAGCTTGCAGCTAGGTCATACTAGGTTTAGTATATATATGTCATTTCTCAGTTGTAGCAGCCATCACAAAATATTATGAATGAATGAATGAAAGCTTAGCATATTTCTCAAACAGAAAGCTTGTTGTTATTGCATTTGAATGATGAATACAGATTGCATATGTCTTCATGGTATCAGAGCCAGGTTCGTCTAAACCACTAATCATCTCTTTTTTAGCATTTTACATGCAGCATATCTCTATGGTTATAGCTCTATAGGAGTGTCTAGAGTATTGCTGGTGTTTTCTTCTGTTTTTGCTTTCAAGATTGAGACTTTAGATGAACTAGAGCTACTACAGAATAGCATCTATAATTATCTTGTAGAAATCATGTCAACATCCCAAACCACCATAGAACAATCGAGCCCACTCTATTTGCACCCATCAGATGGACCAACATCTGTGGTAGTAGACAAATTGGAGGGTGCTAGTAACTATAGGGCATGGAGAAGGGATATGGAGTTGAGTCTCCTTGCCAAAAGAAAACTGGGATTTGTGACAGGGGGAGTCCTTAAAGACAACACAAACCCAGTAAAAAAGGAAGCATGGGATACATGCAATAGCTTGGTAATCAKCTGGCTACTGAAAAATGTGACTGATACAATAAAAAGGTCAGTCATGTATATGGGAAATGCCATAGAAATCTGGAAACAGCTTGAACAAAGGTTCATGGTGTCAAATGGTGTGAGAAAATTCAGCCTTAATAGACAGTTGTACTCCACCAAGCAAGGAGGAAGAACAATATCAGAATATTACACAGACCTAAGTGTTCTGTGGGAAGAGATTGCCACATTGTTTGTGATGCCAACAATTGCAGAACTAAATGATGAAACTACAGCCTATATAAATGCTCATGAGGAGGAGAAAGAAGAGCAGAGGCTATTTCATTTCCTGGGAGGACTTGATGAGTCATTTGCACAACAGAGGAGTCAAATCTTGATGAAGACCAAACTTCCAACTGTAGAGGAGGCATGTAATTTAATGCAACAGGAAGAAAGCCAAAGAAATGTGTTCACACTCAAGGCAGAGGAAGGAGGTGGTTTGGCAATTAATACAAAGAGGGGTGACAATTCCTGTAGTAACTGTGGGAAAGTTGAGCACAACTCAGAACAGTGCTGGAACTGCAAAGTGTGTGGAAAAGGAGGTCACAAATCAGAGGAGTGCTGGAATATGGTAGGGTTTCCTGAAGGAAATGAGAAGGGAAAGAAAAATTTGACTGGTGACAGACAAGGATACAGAAAAGGCAAGCCAAGAGACAGCAAGGGAGAAGGAAATAAACCAAACCAAAAATGGGGAAAAGGAAAGCAAGCTGGTAATAGTGGGTCAGGAAGAAAGGTGGCAACTAATGTGAAGGTTAACTCAGAAGAAGGAGAGGGAAACAATACTGGAATCACTGCAAAGCAACTGGAGAAACTAATAAGAATGCTACCAAGCCTGACAAAGGAAGGAAAAGAGGAAGATACAGATGATGATGCAGATTTTGCCTACTCAGGGATGGTAAGTTGCAACCTTGTGAATTGTGATGTAAGGGAATGGATTGTGGACAGTGGAGCCACACATCACATGACAGGGAAAAAGGAGATGCTGGAGGAATTGAAGCACAAACCAGGGATGGCCACTATAAGTCTACCAAATGGTGACATCTCAAGGGTAGCAGGAATTGGAAAAGTGAGACTGAAGAATGGCATTGTGTTGAACAATGTGCTATATATACCCAGCTTTAAGCACAGCCTGATATCAGTGCAAAAGCTAAACACATATGAAAATTGCAAAGTAGTGTTCTACACAACTCACTGTGTGGTGACACAAATTGGGAAGGAAACTGTGCTTGGACTTGGGAAAGAAATCAAGGGGTTATACTATATGTGCAATGAGAATGTGAGAACTACAGTTGACAAATTTGAAGAAGGAACAAGGATAAGCACAGAACAGGTTGAACCCACTAAAAGCAGAGTGATGAATGCAGAAGCAAGGCTGCAAATACCTCAAAGAGTTGAAGGGATCAAGAAGAGCAATAGCCTGAGCCTATGGCACATGAGACTTGGGTACATCCCAAGGGAAAGAATGGTGAAAATACAGGAACTCAAGGGACTTGAGAATGCAAAAGATGAAGTGTGTATCACATGTCCTACAGCTAAAATGACAAGACTACCATATAGTCAAAGTCAGTCAAGGGCAAGCAAGCCATTTGAGCTAATCCACCTTGACACATGGGGAGCATACAGAGTAAACACCAGAGAAGGATACAAGTATTTTTTAACAGATCATAAAAAATTTGGTTTCATGGATGTGTTTGTCAACAAACCTGCTGTTGTACGAGAGGAGACATGTTCTGTAATCTCTGAAATAGAGGTTATTGGGAGGGAGGAAGAAAAGGAAACTATTGTGAGTATGTTGTTGTCAGAKGGTTCTCCTTCTGATAGAAATGTCAGTTTTGTGAACATTGTCGGGGTCGGAGGGTTGGGCAAAACCACCCTTTCCCAACTTGTTTACAYTGACGAGAGGGTTAAAGCYGCTTTTGAAAAGAGGATTTGGGTTTGRGTGTCTGAACAATTTWRCCCCAAAGAAATCCTTTGTAAGATACTTGGGAACGAGGTGTTCAACTTACAGGTTGCGTCCGAACAAGTTCAAAGTCTCCTCAAGGGGAAAAGGTACTTGCTTGTTTTAGATGATGTTTGGGAGGACGAACTTGCAGCWTGGAGTAAATTGAAGGGTCACTTGGTTTCAGATGTAAGTGGAAGCAAAGTCATCGTAACTACTCGCTCCTGGAAGGTGGCAAGCGCCACTGGAAAGGATTCCATTAAGCATGGATTACAACATCTATCAGAAGAAAACTCCTGGAGATTGTTCGAGTTGATAGCATTTGGCAAACAAAGAGAAGATCATCAGGTCGACCCCGACCTTTTCAACATTGGCAGGGACGTTGTGAAGAAATGTGCCAAGGTGCCCCTCTCTATAAAGGTGGTAGCCAGCTTGCTGCATGGTCAAAGCAAAAACAAGTGGGAAATGTTCAGGAGTGTTGACTTGGCTGAAATGAGTGATGAAGATGATGAAAACTCTATAATAATGTCCACACTGATGTTCAGCTACTATCAGTTGACTCCGAAGTTAAAGAGTTGCTTCAGCTTCTGCTCAATCTTCCCTAAGGATCATAGAATAAAAAAGGAGTTGTTAATTAATATGTGGTTGGCACATGGTTACCTTGTTGCTCCTAACAAAGGTAAGGAGAGCCTGGAAGAAGTTGGTGAAGCCTATTTGACAATCTTATTGAATAGATGCTTTTTTCAAGACATTAACCTGGATAAGCATGGCGATGTTTATTCATTCAAAATGCACGATCTCATGCATGATCTTGCTGTGAAAGTAGCCGGTAATGAATCCTTGATCATCACTCCAGCTACAAAAAATCAATTGGAGGAAAAAACTCGTCACCTACCAGAGAATAGGGTAGTTCAAATTTGTGCACGAGTGATAAACTACGTAGTTATGTCTTGCTGGACGATGTTTTTCTTTTCAAGGGTTATGCTCAGGATTCGGATGAACTAACTCCAATAGTTTCAAATTGTAAACGTTTAAGGGTATTGAGCTTACCCCAATTCAGTATTCGTTTACCGGACAAAGTTGGAAAGCTATTACARTTGAGGTATCTRGATCTCACTAATAACAGCTTGGAAATGCTTCCCAAATCAATTACAAAGCTTCATAACTTACAAACACTAATATTACGTAGATGCAGAATTTGAAGACTGCCGGATGACATAGGCAAGCTGTAAATATGAGACGTTGAATATAAGTCACTGTGAAATTTAAAGATTGCGGATGACATAGCCAAGTTGTAAATTTGAGGACGTTGGATATAAGTGGTTGTGAAAAATTGAAAGATTTGCCGGATGACATAGGCAAGCTTGTAAATTTGAGGACGTTGGATATAAGTGGTTGTGAAAAATTGAAAGAATTGCCGGATGACATAGGTAAGCTTGTAAATCTTTGGACGTTGGATGCCAGTGGTTGCAGTGTTTTAAAGGAGTTGCCGGAGGACATGATCAAGCTGGTAAATCTAAGGGCATTGAATATAAGTAATTGTAATAAATTAACTTATATGCCAAGGGGGATGTGTAATTTGACAAATCTTGAGAGGCTATCAGACTTCATTTTGAGTGGGGTTGATGTGAAGCAAAAAGAAGGAAGCAAGCTTGAAGACTTACAAGCTCCTCTTAGAAGCCTAAAAGGTGATCTTCGCATCAGAATACTAAATTTCTCTTCATACAATATGCCACATGCTACAAAAAGAGSCTTTACATTAAAGAATGCTTCTCTCAAGAGTTTAAGCATAAAGTGTGATGATAATGAGATTGATGTTGATCAAAGAGAGGTTCATGAGACATTAGTAGAAGACTTATGTCCTAATGAGGATATATGTGAAATTAGTATGTATAGATACAAAGGCATGAAAATGCCCAGCTGGGCAGCYTCATCGTTGGAGTACTCCAATATGAATGGGCTGCAACATGTGACGTCACTAAGTCGATTTCGCTGTCTCAAAAGACTCGAGCTTTCAAATTTTCCAAATGTAGAGTACATAATGGAGATAGAGAATGATGGAGCACGGGAATCAAGTTGCACATTATTCTTCCCTGTTCTTGAGGAGTTAGAGCTAAAGGAAATGCGAAAGTTAAAGGGATGGTGGAGAGGATTAAGATGGAGGGAGATGGAAGGAGTTGCTGGTGGTGGCTGTTTGGTTGATGACAATGGGTTAGAGCATCCTGTTGTAGGTCTCCCGTGTTTTCCACAACTACGTATATTGGATATTTATGATTGCAAGAGCATGACATACTTTCCCCCATGTCCACATGTGAAAGAGGTGTATCTTATGAGAGTGAATAAAGCACTGACATTTTGTATGAAGGGAGGCGCATCATCATCTAGCTTGTCAACATCATCGTCATCYTCATGCTTGGAGAAGTTGAAGATAGATAATGCAAGAGTTACAAATAGAGTATTATTAAGRGAGTTTGCAGAAGGAGCTGTCATTGATATAATATTTATTAGTGATGAAGAAGTGAAAAGTATTGGGACATTAAGGGAGGGATTTGAAAGGGTGGGCAACAGATTGAAGAACCTCACAATTATGAGTTGCAAGGAGCTAGAGATGGAAGAGGAGGAAGGGATGRCGTGGAAATATCTTCAATCCCTCTCTTCCTTGTATTTACGTGATCTTCCAAAGATGGTAAAACTGCCAAAGGGGCTACGCCACTTGACCTCCCTCCAATCACTAYAAGTTTACGACTGCTCCAACWTGGAGGAAGTTGGGGAATGCATAGGCTCCCTAACATCCCTCCAATCTCTAGAATTCTATGACTGCAACAAACTCAAAGGGCTTCCYGAATGCATCGGATCCCTCACATCTCTGSAATCMKTTTTTATCRGTAGCAAGCAATTGGAATCAATACCGGAATCCATGTGCCACCTCACCTCCCTCTCTACACTTGATATCTTTGGAGCAAATGATCAACTCCAGGAAAGATGTCGACAGCCAAATGGAGAGTACTGGCCCAGGATATYCCACATCCCTAGATTAAATATCAGGTAAAATATAATTCTGTTTGATAGTTGTATAGTCTGATGCATATATTAAACAAYGATGAATCACAAAAGCAATCATGCTCACCAAATTTGGCAGTCATTCTCRGCTTTCTCTATTCTTACTTTCATTCTCGCAGGGGCTGAAATGGATCTCCGGAAGTCTCAAATGAAACCTTCTACGTACTGTGAAATGGATCTCTTAGGTAATTTTTAATTGTTTTATTTTTATGGGTTCTCAATCATTTCATTTGGGAATACTATAATAATTTTCTGGGGTTTAATGTTTAATGTTGGACTGTAGAATAGCATGAAATGCTTGAAGCTGGTATTATTTCGTCCAAAACTATTATTAGCTTTTTCTCAAATATAATACTTTTTTGTTATTGGTTTAATTTTGTGTTATCATACTGGGTTAGTTAATCTTGTTCAGTGTACAAACTATCAAGGGAAAATATTGGCACGAAAATAACGATTAACGAGCGAAATACAATCACTAATTGGACTACAAGTATGTTTTTTTTACAATGATTATTGATGTGATGATGAATTTTGGTGTGGTTACAGGTGGATTTGAATGTGTTAGTTTAAAATGACAAGGATGAACATGTAGGCATGTGGCTGACCCTGTTATTTGGATGCCTTACAAGATTGAACGYARGATGATGATCGATTAAGATGAAGAGCGAAAATAATGGCCTTCTGTTTTCTAAACATTCAAATGAAATACTTCAATGTTTCTTGAGTGAGTTCTGTACTTTTGTGAATCATTGATTTACTACTTTCTATTTGGATCTGAAGTTTGTATTGTGTTACGAACGAGCGAGTACAAGTTTATAACTCTGTAATTGTTATTTRGACAATTTTTAGAATGGGTTGTTCCCATTTGTAATGTCCGTTTCGAAAAAAAAAATATGAAGGATAATATGAAAATTCGAAGGATGAAGGTATTTAGCCACCGTTGAAATATTTTGATTTTTTTTTTTAAAAAAAAAACCTGAGAAGAGGTAATGTCTGTTACTTAGGATAGACATAGTCATTAAAAATAATTTAACCTTCTAAAAAAGATTGGATTAATACTTGTACCGTTTGTGTGGCAAAGTATRTGACATCTAATTATAACTTGGTTAAATTATGACCTCTCTAGCCATTGGAAATAGTCATGAATGCAAACTTGCAAAGTAATAGCGATTGTAGTGATAACCCGAAAAAAATTTGGTCAGRGATTGCTTGTCGTTGTTGCTGTTTYTGGTAGGATGGTGGCTGATGYTTGTCGCGATAGTGGTGTGGTTCGAATTTGGGCAAGTGGTGGTGGTGTGGTTCGAATCTGGGRAGGTGGTTGTGGTTCGTGAGAGGGACGACAGTGGCAGTTGGAGTGTGGTGACAGGGGAGTGTGGTGGCAGCCGACAGAGGAGTTTGAAGAAAGAGATGATGGTTGGATTGTTACGGGTTAATTAGCTTAAATAATTAGATTAGTAATTTTTAGTAAGGGTCTGTTTACTTTAGCTTAATTTCAGTTCAATTGACATCTTTGTGTGCCATTTCTGTTTAAATAAGTAAATTAAGAAAAGTCATGTTAGAGAGAGAGAGAGAGAGAGAGTTCAACGCCACAACAGGGTACGACGGAGACGTTATCGACTGTGACTACCGTGCCAACAAGCCATCAGGTAAGCCCCAACACCCCCCAGTCCTACGCCGCCATTGTCTCTTCTTCCTTACCGCAACCACCGGAAACCCATGACCAACATTTGACCACCGAACAAGAACTCACCACCTCCACCACCATCCAAAACTCTTCCTACCAACCTCACCAAAATACAAACCCTCCCAACCTCCCATCCTCCCCAACTCACCTCCGAATCCACCTACCACCTGAGCTGCTTTCCTCACTCCAAGCCAAATGGARTGGTTCCTTAATTGTTAAAGTAATTGYAGGATSCTTTTCCTTTGATTACCTATCCAAACAACTCCAACGGGTCTGGAAACTTCATACAACACCTAAATTGTGCTCATTGGGGAAGGGTTTCTATGTCTTCAGACCCACATCCCAGGTTTGCAAAGCTAAGGCTTTGGAGGGCCCCTGGTTCATTAATGGTAAATTCCTGTCAGTTCAGGAGTGGTCTCCGGGTTTCAAGCCGTCCTCAGCCTGTGTCTCACATAACCAGTGTGGGTTACACTCCCTGAGCTTCCACTGGAATTTCACGCTTTGGAAGTTCTCACGGTGATTGGGAATCACTTAGGGAAGTTTATCTCTGCTGATTTATCGAGCTCCTTCAGGAGCCACATGAGGTTTGCTCGTCTTAAAGTGCTAATCACCTAGCAAACCACTGGTGAAGTGCATTTGTCTGGGGACGGTAGAACAAAGACTGATTTGGGAGGACTGCCACAATGGTGCCATAAGTGTAATTTTTGGGTAACAATTGCGAAATTGGACCCTCAAGCAAACTGATGTGCTTCCAAACCAGGACCCACCTTTGAAGGAAGTTCCATCCCGGAATCAATTAAGTCTTCTGCTGCTTCACCGATTGCCGTTGTGGACCACAACAACGTGGACGAAGGTAACAAGTACGAGGAAACAAAGAAGAACCAATTAAAAAGAAGAAACGAAGGAGAAGCGAGCTCAACAGCAAAGTTCATTGGCCTGGCGCCCAGTTGTTCCACGGAGGAAACAGTCACGGTGGATCAAACCGCTGAAGGAGAACAGAATGTTCAGAGCTCTGAGCGGGAGTTTCGAATTTCAAATGTAGCCACGTGTAATTCACAGGAGCAAATTTACATCCCACGTGCAACACACATGAGCAACTTATAGAACACACGTGCACAAAAAGGAGGATAATTGGGATGTATGTCACTTAAGTGACACAAGAGGGGCACGTGACACATTAATGTGCTTGACTTTCCAGTTCTAGACACTTCATTGGAAGAGATAAGGATCTTGTGGTCCTGTAGGGCTGCGCCCGCCTTAGGCAGGGGCGCGACCTCAGCTTCAGTGTCATGGAGTTGAGCCATGGAATCCGCATGTGAATGCGTGGGGTGTGTCGTCGAATTGAGGGGATCGCCACCAGTGCCTATATAGGTTATTCACGGACGCCCGAAACATTGGTGTCAAATTAATGGCCACGTCCAATCAAGTAACCAGTCGTGGGTTCGGGGACATGGTACGAATCAGATCTGTAACCCAATTCGCCGCATGTAGCGGCCTCTACTCGGTCTCATTGTAATTCTAAATCATAACAATTGAATTCAAAAGAGCTATTGATTTGACTTTGAAAGTGCATTGATTACTAGGTGGGTTGCTATTATGTACACAAAGACTTCTACAATGGATAAGGCGATCACTTGATTGTTAGTCAATGTTAATAAGGTGCTTAGAAAACCGGTCGTCCATGATTATCTGATTTAATGTGACAAGCGATTCAATTCCGGTCTTGTTTAAGCAATATATACAAGTGTGATAGAAGATATATATACAAACGAGACATGAAAAACAAAGGTTAGTAAGGCATAATAATATGTATGTGCGCCCTTCTCCCTTGTACTGCAAACAATCAAATCGTTAGAATAAGAATAAACTCAAGGGAATCGTCCTTCGATTGAATTGCTAATTGAGACAAGCAAACGCGTTAGTATTGACAATAACAATATGTATAATAAATGAAAACCAAAACCATGGAAATAATGAATATGAATAAAATCCTACATATTTACATGAAACGATTAACAAGTGGTTTCTACATTGCTTTAATTGAAATTAAAACTCAAAATAATGGTTAATCAAATTAAAAGAGACAAAAGGAATTGAAAAAAGAGTGAGAGAAAGGTTTTTGGTGAGTAATCTCAGATTTATACCTTATTTCGCTTGTTGATTCGAAGAGATCGATGCTTTGAATTGAAATCGAATGTGTTTTGAGTGTTTTGAGAGTGTATAGATGTGTTTGTGACTTGTGTCTGTGAAGTGTGAAGTTGTGAAGCTGTGAAATCGTGGGAATGAAAGTGTCCCCGGACTGAGCAAGGCAAGCAAGTATTATAGGCACGAGGCAAAACGAGGCAGAAAACCATGCGTATATACGCTGGGGTGACGTATATACGCTCATGGGGAGCGTATATACGCTCATCCAAGCGTATATACGCTTCTTATTTTCATAGATTTTTGGCAAAACGTGTGTATGTATTGAGCGTATATACGCAGCCTGAGGAGCGTATATACGCTCATCATCTGCGTATATACGCTCAATGATCTCGTATATCTTTCCAAAAACCTCGAATATTTCGATTTCCTCCGATTTTATTCGTGATTTCCTTGATTCGACGCACCTAGACACCTTGCTCTCCAAGCAAGGATTTCTAGAATGTCTAGAAGGTTCCACGTATTTCCGGAGTATTTTCTAATCATTCACGTATTCTCTGCGTATTCTGCGTATTTAAACATTGCAAAATTCATAGAAAATCTAGAAAATACAAAAATAATTTAAAATATTGGCGGATTCAGAAAAATGTGACGCACATGATGGAAAACAAAAAGCACGAGAATCGCCAGCGTACTTGTTTGAAAACTTTGAAAACCTTTGAATTTATCGAGAAAACGAAAGAAATATGTTTGCCTGTAAGTGACCTTTGCTCAATAGTTCCGAGTACGACCTCACGTATTCCAATTTCGTGAGTTCAAAGCATCTTTTCCGAGTCGAAACAAACGCGAGACGCGGTATATTTCATCACGGATTACTCATTTGGGGAGACACATTTTCAGGTGTCTACAGAAGCCCCACTTTTGACTGAGTCTGAAGAACGATAGTTTCGTAAGACGAAAGTCAAAGTATTCGACTCGGGACGGAGAGCAACTCAAGACGTTCTGCGACCTGAGTTACCTCTTTCGCCGGTACTGCAAAACAAAGGTTAGTTTTACTGTAGCCGTGTCCCATGCGGTTCGATGTGCTTGTATGTGTCTGAGTCCTTGAGCGGTCATTTCCCCGTTTGGGCTGACTGGGAGAATGCAGGTGCGTCCATGCTTCCGAAGAAATGAGCATTGACTTGAAAACGATAGCCTAATTCAGGATTAAGGACTACTTGGTGACGACATAGGTCTGATTTTATGTCTAACGAAATTTGAATGCAATGTTGACTTGTAACTTGTGACTTTGAGATTGAAAAAGGGCAGGAGTCATTGACTTTGAAAGAGTCTTTGAATTTGGGAGGGCCTTATCTAGGTCTGGTTTTAGACATGGTTTGAGAGAGTTTTGAAAGTGGCTTGTCTAGGTCTGGTTCTAGACGTGATTTGAGAGAGTCTTTTGAATTTGAAGGGTCTTTGTCTAGGTCTGATTCTAGACATGGTTGGAGAGAGTCATTGAAGGAGTCTTGTCTAGGTCTGGTTTTAGACATGGTTGGAGAGAGTCTTTTGAAAGAGTCCTTGTCTAGGTCTGATTCTAGACATGATTTGAAAGTGACTTGTCTAGGTCTGATTCTAGACATGATTTGAATGAGCCTTTGAGTCTGCAAGAGTCCAGTCTAGGTCTGGTCTAGACATGATTTGAAGTGACTTGTCAGGTCTGATTCTAGACATGATTTGAAAGTGACTTGTCTAGGTCTGATTCTAGACATGAAAGTGACTTTGAATTTGAAAGAGTCCAGTCTAGGTCTGGTTCTAGACATGATTGGAGAGTGACTTGATTGGAAAGAGACGGGTCAAAGTGACTTTTCAGGATTTCCACTTGATAGCAAAGACTCGAACACGTAATGGGCCTTAGGAGACAAGAAGCCCAACTGGAATTAAGGAGCCATGATGACAACGAGCCCCCCAGCGAGACTTTGAGACAAACGTGTTTTACGGAAGGTGGATAGATTGTATGGATGAGTTCCCAACAAGATGTACTGACCCAAAGGTCAGGTGGCTTTACTTCTTTGGGATTGAGTCAATGAGTCCTTGAAGGTGACCAAAGAATGAGCTATGGTTCGAGAAATAAAAGGGTCAAATTTGTGACTAAGGGTAAAGATGTGGCTAGATACGAGGTTGGCTAATGATGTTGGTTCAAACATGAGTCTATGTCAGGTTCTAACTGGAAAAACATATCGATTCTTAGCAAGTCAAAGCACTCAAAGGCCTCAAATGATTTAATGTTAATGCGGTCGAACCTCGAGAAGAGGCTTCCTACGTATCCTTACGGAATCAGACCACGTAGTTCTGATGATGATTTGGACAATGCTCGTGCGAGAGGGCTTTTGTGGTTGTAATGTGAGGCTGTGGTTTGAGGGTTGAAACGGCTTGATGATTATGATGACCACGGTGCGCAGTGTGCTTTTAGACTTTTGCTTTTTGTTTGAATTGGGCTTTGAACTTTGGATTTGTATTGGATTTTGGCATTGATTTGCATTTGAACTTTGATTTTTTTGTTTTGCTTTTTTGCCTTTCATGTTACTTTTTTCTTTCTTCTTTTGCACGTGTCTTTTCCTACGCACCGTTTGGTCCAGAGGGTTAGGTAGATGTGGGTGATGAAAGAAAGATAGGCTAATGATAGTGTTTGTGGCTCAAAAGGTGTGAAGGGTTTTTGATTTGATGTGACAAAGGGTATGGAAGGGAGGGGTCATTTTGTGGAGCTGTGAAAGAAGGCCTCTCTGGGGATTGTTCAATTAATAATTAAATTAGATTAAACCATTGTGGCCAATGAGTGTTGAGACTTGCATGAATTAGAAAAAAATATTGCCAAAAGAAATGAGTCATTGAAGTACAAGGCTATTGTATAGGAAGAGACAACATAGACTCAAGGGACGGATTGAAAGGGACACATGGCTAGGACTAGACTCTATGATCAATCTAGAGAGGCCGCGCAGATCGATGATCCACGCTTGGGGTGACTCATGAGGCTTTGATGGTAGTGGTGTTTGATGTTTTTCAGTTGGGCCAAGGAGGATATATGATTAGGCTTTTTGTGGATGATGGAGGGTCAAGAGACATGGGCCTTTTGTGGAGGTAGGATTTGTTTACTTCTGCCTCTTTGGGCCAGAGACAAGTTGCGAGTCTTTGCTTATCTTGTGAAATTAAGAAATTACACTTTAGAACGAAACAAAAGATTGGTCTACTTGAAAAACCTTAAAGAACAAACCTAACTTCAGTCTTGAGGTTCTGGACTTAAGGAACTGAACTCGAAAGTAGACTGAATGGGCTAGACCTAAATCTGATTTAAGGTGCTAGACTCGAGAAAGATTCAAACCTAAGATGGGCCTATTTCAGAATTAAGGACCTCTTAGACCTACGAGCCACTTGAAATTGAATGGGCCTAGGGTTGAGTTATGTTCGAACCTAGTTCAGTTTTAAGGTTCTTGGATTAAAGTTGAAGTGAACCTTGTTCAGATTTAAGGCTCTTGGGTTGAAATTGAATTGAAATGAACCTAGTTCAGATTAAGGTCCTTGAATTGGAAGTGAACTATTCAGATTTAAGGTTTTGAATGGAATTGAATTGAACTAATTCAGATTTAAGGTTTTTGAATTGATTGAATTGAACTTAGTTTAGGTTTAAGGTTTCTAAAGGTCGAATCTAAGTCAGATTTAAGAACTCTTGGATTGGAATCGAACTAAGTCAGATTCTAGGTCGATGGAGTTTGAAATTGAATTGGATTGGAATGGGCCTAATGGATCATCGAACTTCATGTCTTGAACCATAGATTAAGGGACTGGGCTTAGTTAAGAAATTGGACTGAACAAAGAGTCACAAGTTAACAAGCACATTGATTGAAACACAAACCAAATTATTCACTTAAGGTCAGGATCTAAGTGAACTATAAGTCGGCTTGGTTAAGTCTGATAGTGTACCATGCCTAAGAGTAGAGCTGGGTCCAATTTCACCACCACAATATTGGTGATGTATGGCCGAGATACCCTTATATACACGCATCTCGTAACACGTGCATACGCGGCATGGGGGATAGGACTTACCTTAGCATGTGGATCAATTAACCACATGCACCAAGATAAATCCCCCTTAAGGTGATCTCGAGCATAGAACATGCCATATTGAGACCAAGGTGCTGGACATGACCACTATTCGAAGGGTCTCACAAGCAAAATTCAATTGAATATGAATATGGAACTCGAGACTTTCAAGTCTGTCCACTCACCAAATGGTGATATCCCAGTGAAGTCGCCAAAAACTGTAGGCTGCGCCCGCTTGGCAGGGCGCGACTCAGCTTCAGTGTCATGGAGTTGAGCCATGGAATCCGCATGTGAATGCGTTGGGGTGTGTCGTCGAATTGAGGGATCGCCACCGTGCCTATGGGTTATTCACGGACGCCGAAACATGGTGCAAATTAATGGCCCCGTCCAATCAAGTAAAGTCGTGGGTTCGGGGACATGGTAACGAATCAGATCTGTAACCAATTTCGCACCGCATGTAGCGGCCTCTACTCGGTTCATTGTAATTCCATAATCATAACAAGTGATTCAAAAGCTATTGATTTGACTTTGAAAGTGCATTGATTAACTAGGTGGGTTGCTATTATGTACAACAAAGTTCTACAATGGATAAGGCGATCACTTGTTGTTAGTCAATGTTAATAAGGTGCTTAGAAAACCGGTTCATGATTATCTGACTTTAATGTGACAAGCGATTCAATTCCGGTCTTGTTTAAGCAATATATACAAGTGTGATAGAAGATATATATACAAACGAGACATGAAAAACAAAGGTTAGTAAGCATAATAATTGTATGTGCGCCTTCTCACCTTGTCACTGCAAACAATCAAATCGTTAGAATAAGAATAAACTCAGGGAATCGCTTTCGATTGAATTGCTAATTGAGACAAGCAAAACGCGTTAGTATTGACAATAACAATATGTAAATAAATGAAAACCAAAACCATGGAAATATGAAAATATGATAAATCCTACATATTTACATGAAACGATAACAAGTGAGTTTCTACATTCTTTAATTGAATTAAAACTCAAAATATGGTTAATCAAATTAAAAGAGACAAAAGGAATTGAAAAAGAGTGAGAGAAAGGTTTTTGGTGAGTAATCTCAGATTATACCTTATTTCGCTTGTTGATTCGAAGAGAATCTGCTTTGAATTGAAATCGAATGTGTTTTGAGTGTTTTGAGAGTGTATAGATGTGTCTTGTGACTTGTGTCTGTGGTGTGAAGTTGTGAAGCTGTGAAATCGTGGGAAATGAAAGTGTCCCCGGACTGAGCAAAGGCAGCAAGTATTTATAGGACGAGGCAAAAACGAGGCAGAAAACCTGCGTATATACGCTGGGTGAGCGTATATACGCTCATGGGGAGCGTATATAGCTCATCCCAGCGTATATACGCTTTTATTTCCATAGATTTTTGGCAAAACGTGTGTATGTATTGAGCGTATATACGCAGCCTGAGGAGCGTATATACGCTCCTGGTGAGCGTATATACGCTCATCATCTGCGTATATACGCTCAATGATCTCGTATATACTTTCCAAAAACTCGAAATATTTGATTTCCCCGATTTTATTCGTGATTTCCTTGATTCGACGCACTAGACACTCGCCTTCAAGCAAGGATTTCTAGAATGTTCTAGAAGGTTCCACGTATTTCCGGAGTATTTTCTAATCATTCAGTATTCTCTGCGTATTCTGCGTATTAAACATTGCAAAATTCATAGAAATCATAGAAAAATCAGAAAAAATAATTTAAAAATATTGGCGGATTCAGAAAATGTGACGCACATATGGAAAAAAAAGCACGAGAATCGCCAGCGTTAACTTGTTTGAAAACTTTGAAAACTTTTGAATTTATCGAGAAAACCGAAAGAAAAATATGTTTGCCTTGTAAGTGACCTTTGCTCAATGTTCCGAGTACGACCTCACGTATTTCCAACTTCGTGAGTTCAAAGCATCTTTCCGAGTCGAAACAAACGCGAGACGCGGTATATTTATCACGGATTACTCATTTGGGGAGACACATTTCAGGTGTCTACAGGCCTGAATTTCCTTGAAGGAGATTTCGGTACTGAGGTGGCATACCCCTACAGAAAACTTCCAAACTATCACTATCACTTTAGCTGCCTCTCCCTTCCACCACACTGCTCTCAACATTCACTCCACATCACGGCCATGGATTACGGCTACTCCTCCCGGATCCGCAACCAACTCCCTTCACCGCCAAACTCCCCCCCAGTTCACCCAGCGCGCTACACCATCCACCAATTTCTCCGGACCCCTGCTTCATCAGATACCCTTCCAGCCCTCAGTCCCTGATTTGCAACGAGAAACCAGTGTGGACATACATCGAGGTGATCCGGCGAAGTGGTTGTTCTATGTCATACGGGCACGGGCATCCTATGGGTTCCCAAGATTTGATAAGGAGATTCATCATGCATCCTCAGAATGTAGATTTGCTTACGTGACCTGCTAATGACAAAGATGGCGCAGACTTCATTCCTGCTCATATTCCGAACCTTGACGATCTGCGAGGCTCCTTTCCAGTGGCAGCGCAACACTTCGAGATATGGCTTCGTGCATTCTTGACAGAGACGAGACGATCACATGGAGGACGATATTTTGTATTACTGGATCCTCAGCCAATATTACTTCAATCGAGGCAGATCTATTCGTTGACTTCAGAGGTTTACACAATAGAACAGCAGCTTCTCAACGCTTTCACTGTTACAACAGTGGAACAAAAAAGAAGGTGATGTTAAGGATGGACCCACAAGAAAAGGAAGGATGATGATATCACGGTGACTCTCAATCCAGTCATTCGCATACCACCGCCGTAGAAAAGGAGTGGAAGAGGGTGAATTCATTGTCAACAGGGAGATTCAAGGGAATCTGCAATCCAAACATTCCTGCTGACTGTATATTGTGGTTGGGAATGCGAGGGGTATTGCTCGACTAGCTTCAGAGGCATATACTCCATATTGTTCAGCTCACCATAACCCTGGCGAGATTCTTATCCCGAAACCAGAACCTCGGCTCTTCATACCAAAACCATTTGTGAGGGCCTTCCCTTTGACCAGTGGGACTTTGCGGAGCCATGGGGTTTCTCGGGTGGCTTGTTGCTGTTGTGGGACTCTGCCAGGTTGAGTTTTACTCCAATTGGCAAGGATCTCCACTCTTTGCATGGGATAGTCCAGGTAAATGACTCTCCTTTTACCTTTGTTYTTTCTGGTATCTACGCTAGTACAAAATTTCGTAGAAGAAAAGTGACTTGGCTTGATTTAGTAAATATGTCTGTGGATATTAATCTACCTTGGCTTGTCTTGGGAGACTTTAATGAAGTTCGCAATCAATCAGAGAAATTGGGGGGAAGACCTGTTGTTCCTAGTCGTTGCAATGCTTTTAATGAATGTATCTCTACTGCTGGCTTAATTGACCTGGGAAGTACAGGCTTGAAATTCACGTGGACTAACAAATCTAAGAGAAGACCCATCRAGTGTAAGCTGGATAGGGCCTTGGTTAATGGTAAATGGCTTGAGGCTTGGCCGCACACAAATGTCACTAACCTACCCAGGCATCCCTCCGACCATTCTCCTATTTTGATTGCCACATCCCTTCCACAAAGTGTCCAACCTTCCCTTTCTAAACCATTTAGATTGGAACCCACTTGGTACTGTGAACCCTCCTTTGCTCCCATGGTCTCACAGTCGTGGACAAACAACCAGGGCCTTTTGCCACTCAAGCTTTCTGTTTTGACCAGAGACATAAAAACCTGGACTACTTCTTCCTGCCCTAATCTTTTCCATCAAAAGAGGCGGCTACAAGCCAGACTCAGAAGTATCCAACTGGCCTTAGAAAACAGCCCTGCAAATTCCTACCTTTGGGACCTTGAAGCTATTCTTAGCCAGGAACTGGATAGTATCCTTGACAAAGAGGATCTATATTGGAGGGTCAGGGCTAGGGAGGGTTGGTTGTCAGGGGGGGATAGGAACTCAGGTTTTTTCCATCAATCTGTCAAAATTAGGAGGAAAAGAAATAGGATTGTCACCCTGTCAAATGATGTGGGAGAGGAAATAACTAATCCTCAGGCCCTCAGGGACCATATTAAAAACTTCTTCTGTACCTTACTTTCAACTGATAGAGTTTGTGTTCCTAGGTTTATACCCCAATTTGGGGATATAAACCTAGGGTACCAACCAACCATGGCTGAGGTAAGGAGAGCAYTTTTTAGTATGGGCCCCCTAAAGACCCCCGGAGTGGATGGCTTCCACCCACTATTTTTCCAAAAACACTYGCATGAGGTGGGACAGGATGTTACAACCTTTGTTACCCATATKTTTGAGTCAGGAGTTGTCCCACATGATCTAAATCTCACCTATATCAGTTTGATTCCTAAGGTAGACAACCCTGACACTATTAGGAAGTTCAGACCAATTAGTCTGTGCAATACTTCTTATAAAATAATCTCTAAGATCCTAGTCCAAAGGATGAGGCCTTTACTGGATAGCATGATTTCACCAAACCAGAGCAGTTTCTTGCCTGGTAGGGGTACTGACCTTAATTACTTAGTGGCCACAGAAATTCTGCACTCAATGAGAAATAGGAAAGGGAGAAAGGGTTGGATGGCTCTGAGTATTGACCTAGAAAAGGCCTATGATAGACTTGAATGGAATTTCATTTATGAGACTCTAGTTAGGAAGGGGTTTGATGCCCATACTTGCTCTCTCATCATGAGTTGTGTTACTTCTGTCTCCTCTTCTGTTCTTGTGAATGGTGTTCCAACTCCCTTCTTTTCACCCTCAAGAGGGCTAAGGCAGGGAGATCCTTTGTCCCCCTACCTGTTTATTCTATGCATGGACCACCTAACTGACTTAATCAACAATGCCTGCACTGATGGCCAATGGAAGCCTTTCACACTAACTAGGAATAGATATACTCTTTCCCATCTCCTTTTTGCTGATGATATTCTGCTATTTGGTGAGGTTAGTCTGGACACTTGTAATGCCATTCTTCAGGTCTTAGAGTCCTTTGCCTCAGCTTCTGGGCTTACTGCAAACCTCTTGAAGAGCAAGGTTTATTTTTCCAAGAATACCAACATTGATTTGCAAACTCAYATTTCTAATTCCCTAGGAATGCCAACTCACAAAGATTTGGGGCTCTATCTTGGTTTCCCTTTGACTGATAAAAGACCCACTAGAAACCAAGTTCTTTACTTGCTACAAAGAGTTCAATCTAAGCTTTCCTCCTGGAAAACAAAATTCCTAAGTAAGGCTGGTAGAGTCACCCTTATCAATTCTGTCCTCCACTCTATTCCATGTACACAATGCAATGTTTCGAGAGCTCCTGCTAGTCTACGTTGGATAGAAGATGACAATAGGAACATTTCTTTGGGGAACAACCAAACTGTTAAAGTCTACACTTGGGGCTGTGAAGAGAGGTAAGCTGGACCGAAAACAGGGAGGGCTAGGAATGAAGGATCGAATATGTTTTAAAATACATTGCCTTGACAAAACTGGCCTGGAGGCTGTCACTCCTCGTAATTCAAGTTGCCTCCAAGTAGTAGCCCGAATGCTAAGTATGTTAGCCAGAGAAATTAGGGAACCTACCCTGTCATAGGCCCCACTCTGCGAGAGAACTGGGTAGGAAGTTTTGGCTCAAGTTTTGAAGAGTCGGCTGGGTGGGGTAGTGGTAAGGTGGCACATGAAGTTTTGGATGAGCTGACTCGCCCGTTGGCAGGCGAAGATATGCATTGTGTGGTCCTGTGCCCTGGAGGAGTTGCTCTAGTTGACTGTCAGTAATGTCTCGATTGAATGTATGGCACTAGACCACTTCCATTGTGCCTCCCCTTGCCTCATATTGCACCTCAGGAGTGAAAACTGTTCACGGGCAGAATGTTGAGGTCTGGAGAGGTTAGCTGTTGGTTAGCTAAGGTAACCATGGGACTCAGCCGACTGTGTAATAATTACGGCGGCTGCTAGGGAGAACATCAGCAAAGCGGCATGGTGGTGATGGGGAGCTCGCCTTGGTCTATACTATCTGTCCCTCGGCAAAAGGCAATTGTGTGTCTGTGGCAGGTGTCTCTGGAAGGCAGTGCAACTAGGAGTGTCTAGTTAATAGGGGAGTAAACAATGGTTACGGCCCTCTCGCCCTTCCCAGACTGAACTTTACTACACTTGGCTTAAGACCGCCGAAGGGACTACTTCGAAGGATTTGGACCCTAACCAATCCAAGACTGATAGGGATTAAGTACAAAACGCAGACTTTAGGACCGTATCGCGCTGGATTCTGTAAAACCTGTGTTCTAAGCAGCCTCCAAAAATGTCCTGGTCCAGACTAGGTTTAAGTTTCATTATTTTGGAGATCTTGGATCCGAAGGGAAGCGAGAGGTGTGTTTAATTGTAGAGACTTGCCTCTTCATCTGGTCTCAAACAGTGCACTAGCAATGAATTTATAAACCAACAGGTCACCTGTACTAACCCACAATAGCGCAATTTTGGAAGCCACTCATTTTTTAGTCCCAGAGCCACTAATCATCACATAATATGGGATGCTTGCTTCAAGCCTTCCTAGTTGCCTGGGGTGGGTTGGTCACATTTTGTGTTTGGATACTGCAGGTACTTTGGATCAAGGGGCTTCAGGTGTCTTCAAAGCAGCAAGACAGCAACATGCCGACTCTCACATTACTGGGGCAGCTGGTTGTCACAACAAAGATGGGACAACTGCTTTGCTTTTCAAGACTCTATGGTGGCAGTGTGAACAACCTGCGGTGGCCATACGAAACACTGATAGATAGTGCAACTTGGAAAGTTGCATGGGCCAAATGCGAGATCAAAGGGTGCGGCTTTCGAAGCACCGAGGCAAAGGTAGCAGCTCTGACAGAGCAAGGACGCTGCAAAGCATACACTCTGTCTGGAGACTTTTTTGATCATCACCCCTCCATGGCAAAGTATTTTGTGATCCCACTAGCATAGTTGATGTTGTAAAACTTATATAATCAACTGCAATGAGCCGTATTTAAGCAGCTTCAAGCTGTGCTGAAAAACAGCTTCGAGCGAGAGAGAGCATGGTAGGTTGATGTGTAGTCGTAGCGCTTGATTTAGGCTGTTAATCTATTTCCCGCCACTACCTAAAAAAAAAATTCAGTTCAAAACTTATAATAATTGTTAACACTAAGAGTTTGATATTACAAACCGCACACACGGAATAATACGATATAGTGACGATAATTGATGAAATGAGCCTAATGTGGCTAGGAACCTAAAATTTTAAAAAAAAAACCCACACGAGTGCTATCAAATAGGAATTCGTAAAAGTCCGGAATTCTTACTGGTTCTGTCAATCTTAACTCTTTTTCTTCTTTATTATTAATTTATACAGGTGTTTTATTTTTTACACCCAAATAATCAACTTCCTGTTCTTTTATGTTTTATTTTTATTTTTTAAACTTATTTTTGGGGCCTAACTTCTACTTATATCTACTATGAAAATCACGATGCATGCCGTGATGACTGAGGCAATTCTTTTTTTGACGAGAAAAACAAAAATGGATTCGATTAAAGCCGAACAAAGCTTAGCAGCGAAAACACCAAAACACCATTGAATAATCTCCATATATAGACGATGCATTATCTTGATTGCTGTTAATTGTGATGGCGTGTGACACACACCTAAAAATAAAGAAGTTAGACAGGTATTTTATTAGGAATTCCAACGAAAGTTAAAATAAAATCCCACACTAATATTTTAAACTAAATCAATTACCCATTACCTAACACGGGAAAAAGAGGTGATKAAGTATAGCCTGACCCGCGGCGCTTGGCCCYACCCGGTCCGAATTTTTGCGGGTTTTGGACACGATTTTTCCCAAATTTTGTTCGGGCTTTGGACGTGACTTTTTACACATTTTAGTTGATTTTTTGGGTCCGACCCGAAAAGTCTGCTCCATTTTTGGGCTTTGGACAACAAGTTTAGGCCCGAATCCAAGCTCGACCCGACTCGATTTAAGGACCTAAATATTCAAAGCTAAGCCCGGCCCGAACTCGACCCAACCCATGATCACCTCTCGGGAAAACTCATAAACAACCACTACACTGCAATTCAACAAATCATAATAATAATGAAGCAACCTCGATTAATTAAGCAACAAATCATAGCTTATAAAAACACTTCATATCAAATAATAACTATTCGTTCTGTTACGTTTTACTTGAAACAATTGAATATTTTACCTCTAATAAATAATYTATATTGTTTTAAAAWTTTTATAATAGTCCATTCTCAATGGACTATTATAAATTTTTTAAAACAATATACATTATTTATTAAATTTATGAGAATGGACTACCACAAGCATTAGTATGCAACCAATAGGATTGCAGCAGGTGTCCCATAGAAGTCAATGTTTGACTTTTCGGTTATGGCAAGTAGTTGGCTAATTAAGTAAAATTCTGATTTTATGATTTTCTAATATCTTTAATTATCTAATTGTCTAATTTTCTTAATATTTTCAAAAAATATGAAATTAGATTAAATTTATTTTCTTAATTTCCTTAATATTATTTTGAAAATTATAAAATAATTTTTCAAAAAATATGGAATTTTAATCTTCGAATTTCCAAAAATTATTTTATTCAGAAAATCTTATTAACATGCATCTATTCAATTGCTTCCATTGATGTTCAACTTTATCCAAAATCTAGAATATCATCTTAGAATAATTTTAATAACGCCATTAATGCATCTATTCAAGAACTCCATTGATGGACTTCGAGCTTTGACAAAAAGAAACACACAAAAAAGGATGATGGATCGGATTGTGAGAACGGATTTTTGTTGATTTTTTGAAAAAAAATCGAGAATTATCATCACCCTATCAGTTATGTCGTCAGTCATTGACGTTAATGGAGTTTCAACTCATATGGCCCAAGGAAGAAGAAGACGAAGGTTGATGGTAATATAACCTCTGTGTGTTTAGGGGTTTGCGCTAATTTCGTTGTTAGGTTGTAAAAGAAAGTATTTTGGTCATTGTCAACATATGTGGTGGACATAATAACCTGACTATAACGAAGCTGGACCATTATAAACARAGGCCAAAAAAAAAATAGTAATATCCAAAGTATATTGTGGACATTAACTTAGCTTAAATTAATCCTCTTTAATTTCGTGGTCAAGAAAATAATAAAAGGAAAGAGGAAAGTGGAAAACAAATCAACATTAACAATTCTTTCACTATTGATTTTTGTTATTCTTCCTCAAATAATAACTGAGTA
This sequence comes from Bassia scoparia, assembly GCA_008642245.1. Lineage (NCBI taxonomy): Eukaryota > Viridiplantae > Streptophyta > Magnoliopsida > Caryophyllales > Amaranthaceae > Bassia > Bassia scoparia. The sequence goes on along the minus strand of SNQN01002242.1, from coordinate 34,323 downwards.
AAGAAGAAAGATATATACAATTACGAATTTATTATATATACAAAAATATGTCTAATGCCTAAAATTACAACACCGTATATTAAATAATAATATAATAAAATAAAATGAGAAGGAACCTTAAAATGAGAAGTTGTGAGAAGCAATCCAAATCATTCATTCATAATCGACGGATACAAATATAAAGAAGCATATGTGCATTTATTTTTAAAGCCAATAATGTGCATTTTTATTTCTTCATATATTTGTTTACACGCTCGACATGTCATTCTGATTCTAAGAAAGTGCATTTAAAATTCTATGTACCATGTGCATAATTATAAATCTTCAAAATAATGATGCCGAACCTTTCAGTTAATCGATATTAAGGACTTAACATCACTGTCATCAGCCAATGGTATCTACCCTCCCAACCCTTCTCCTCCCGTCAATGCTTAGTACGAGAACCACCACCGCTTAAACCTTCACGCTCAACATTCACAACCCCACCACCACACGAACCTTTCTACCATCTCCAACCGAGCCAAAACACACATCCCTAAGACCTTCCTAGGCGCACACAGAACCGCGTCAATCCCGAACTATAAGAAATTTCCACTACCGAGTATGCCAAGAACCCTCTTGCAACAGCTCAGAAGGGGTGTTCATAGGGGTAAACGAAAATAAAATAACATAGCCAAATTTCGGGATGGCCAATGAAGATGGGCTAATTGATACAATGGCTAGCATAGAAGCTCATCAGCTGCCCACTATATTTCCCGCCTTGTCCTTCGCAGGCCATACCCTTCCTCCTACAGTATACTTCGTGTTGAAGAGGTGCTCGCACTTCCTGTTCTGTAAAGAACTGAAAGAGAGAGAGAGAGAAAAAAATGGAAATAACATAAGGCGTGGATGACAGTCTTCCCCATCTCAACGAATCATGGGAATGGAAGAGTAGAGCGACACATGAAGCATACTGTCGTAACCGGATAGCATGTGCTCCACGTTCATCAGTTATACTCCGGAAATATTTCAGCTTCCTCCGTGTTAAGTATAGAAGAAGTGTTTAAGCAGAGTCGGAGGAGGTGGCTCCTAGAGTCGCGTGTTTTTGTTTAGCCGATGAGGGGAATAAGGTGTCCAACCATTTGGTGTTTCTAATAAGAGTGATACAGTCTACACCACGAACATGACATTTAGGGAATTAATGGTTAAGCGGCGGGAAGTACTGGTGAGAGGAGAGCAGCTCATCTGGGTGTTAAATCACTTAAGTAACCCAATCCATGCGAACGTTGATAATTCACAATAAATATAATTGTAGAGCTAAATCGCCACAATTAAGAGGCAGAAAAAAGAATAAATTTGTCTTTTCCTTACCTTAATTCAGAGTAATTTATATATGATATTGAAGATACTGTGGCCTTTAATTTTTTATAAAATTCTTCACTCACAATTTTTTCCGACCATATGAATTATGCGACTTTTTCAGACAAGATGTTGTGAATTAGCACCTTGGAAGTCTATGCATTGAAATGTATTCTTTTAGATTCCGCCCTGCCCTAAAAATGAAAGTGTAGGTATTGGTTTTTGCATCTGGTGGATAAGATGTTGGATTAGCCTATATTTTTCAGTGCGGTTGTATTATTTCTACGATTGCTCTAACCAATCTTGAATCATTCTAGTAAAAATAACTTTCGTTCGTTCGTGTATTTCTCACCAAAAAATTGTTGGAGGTGCTCTCTTCCTTGTTGAATGGTCATAATTGTCAGATAAAATTACTGAAAATGCGGCTAAATAAATGAATTTGCATATTTCATTTCTCAAGCATAACTAATTTTCTATTAACTACTAGAAAACAATGTGTCTCTATTCACAAAATCATATTATTTTAGATTATCTAACTGTCTATCATGCAGGGAACGTAAATAGTGTGAGGAAAGAAAGAATAGATACCTTGAGCAAAATAAAAAAAGACATATATAGAACTCTCTCGAGAAAGTAATAATCACAATGGCATACCATGCTTTCGCACAACTACTCTATTTGTATTGCAAACAAGAAATTAAGTAATAGTACTATGAGTGTGTTATTTTCCAATATGATACATTATATGCGTCTCTTCTCGATAAGCTGAATATATTCCGCATCTTAAGACTATTAATTTCCAATTGAAGAGATTAAATTCTTTATTATTAATTTATCTTATCAAATTAGACACTTTGGAAAGTTATCTAGTGATCCATTTCCTCGGTAAATCCTTATCGCACTGATTTACTTTAGTGTGAACCTCTGGCCGAAATATATCTTATTTTCTATTCGAAGAAAAATGGAATTAATGTGATTATGCTGTTTTAGGAAGCCCTTTGGCGAAATCACTCCCATATACTTCATATGAATTTATTGAAGCAAGATGTTATTATATTTAATAAGGTATTATTTTCCAAATTATATATAAATTTAGCCAATAGTGGATACATCTTATTTATTCACTTAGAAGATCCATTACTGTGAAGAGAGGAATACTTTAATCCCATACTCAATGAGAAATGTGGCTTATAAAAATCAAAAGCCCGAGTGCGGGAAAGATCTGGAGCTCATTCATAATATTGAAAGTATTCTGTAATTCCACTATTATCCTTTTCCTAAAAAAAAGTTGGATAAAGGTGATTCCTTTATAATATTATCTGTGTTCTTTATTCTAAACAACGTCCCTTTAAAGGGTTAAGAATTGACGTTCAAGAGACTCTCTAATTTTTTTAGAGGATGCAACCGTTTATTAATTCAAAGTTAACAACCAAAGAGTATATACTAATGTACTTTTTCTTGTTATGTCCAGATCATAAAATACGTAATATAGTAGCATGTCTTAGCTTCAACAGCGTTTGGTTAATAAATCTAGCGAACTTCTGTAAGCCTTATTCATTTAATAACTCATACAACTCGAAATAATTTTCCACTTACGAAACCAACAAACTCCCTGCTACGGCTTTTACCTCTGGTTACATCCTTTTGACTCAGGACTATGCTGCCTTAACGCTTTGTAACTCACTATCGACCTTTTGATCCAATTTCCATAATTCGAGTACTTGTCGCTTTCCCTTACTTGGCGAAACTAACATGTTCTACTGTGTAAAGTTGAGTGACACCTGGTACATCCTTCAACTATTCTAAATAAACCAGTGGCCTTAGGTGCCCTTGTCATATTGCGGTTTGGGATTCCAATCAAGCTGACTGATCATTTTACTTTGTGGACCTAGTTGGAGGCCGGAAGTGGGATTTTTCAGTCTGAGACTCTAACTTACAAAAGTATGGAAATCGAACTGTCAATGTAGTCTCCTACATCACAAAAATATCTAGCAAAATTAATTTTGTCGATATGAGTGACGCGAATTTCACGCAAACCCTCTAAAATCCGATAATTATTTTGTGGTCCAACATGTGTATAATTTAATTATTAATGAGTTAACTGAATTACAATCCGTAAGCTGTATACAATTATGATGAGCATAAGTTACATATTATGAACTATAAACAATTTTTTATAATACATATTAAAATCCTCATTATCTACTGTTTCTGTTATGAGTGCCGTGTAATGATTATCCCATTGAGGCGCCATTGCTGAACATAATATCTAATATGTTACTTCTTGTTTCATTGTATACATGTAAGCGCGACTGTTGGTTTGTTTTGTATCGAATTCATGGTACTGCAGTGGTGGTGATTGTTTGGAAACTAACAACCCATCGAACTGACACCATAGTCGTTGTTCAAATTTCCTTAAATCTGTTGCCTAGTTTGGTTATACTTTAGATGAGTGGCTGAGTCCTACTATGACACCAGACAAAATTAGCTTGTGCAGCTAGCACGTTATATGAGTGGAGAGAAAGTGGTATGTGTGCCAATATGTGAGTTAAGTTCCCGCTAAAATATCCGAACCAGCAGCTTGTGAGATTAATTCAGGGTGTAAAATCCTACGGTTGATGTAATCGGTCATCTAAACACTGATATACTGTTTGGTGAAATTAGAATTATCAATTCAAATACATTATGGGGACCCCCATCGCGACGTCTGAATGTGCCAGTAAAAAGGTTATTAGTGTTTAAAATGGAATATTTCCAAGGAGACTATGGATAACCGGAATTTGATCCATTTGATCACTATATTCCGCCACCACCGCAATAATCAAGGAAGTACTTTTTCCATAACATTTTGGATAATACGAGAATTTCTACTAGTGCCAGCTAGAAGGAATCGATCAAACTTGTACACTTTCAAGAATTTTATACTACAGTTTTTTTTTTATAAAAAATTGTGACAGGAGCATAACCTTCATCGTCGAAGCAAGCCTAGCAGATAATAATGTGCCTTTATTTACGCCGACAAGTTATAATAAAGTTACTACTGCACCTATCCTTTATCGTCCATGGATAGAAGTTAGGCGCTTATACATGTATTATGACACTGATAATAATGATACCCAGATAAGAGAGCACTAGAATATGTGATCACTTGTTGGTGATCTCATACCAATATTTGAACACGGTGCCTAAAAGTCCCGAAGTTGTATATTGATCTGTAATTAAATACTGATCACACATATACGTTTCATATACAAGTCGAGCTTTTAACCCATATGAATCTTTCACCGGATCCCGTTTTATCCTTTAAAGATCATCAAAACCCGAGCCCTGCATTCACTGACACTTATGCAATGAAAACCTGAGTAATATCTTGAAACTCCATAAGTAAATAGTTCGCAATATACAGAATAAGGAACAATTCCGATCCCCTTGACCATGTCCTCATTGTACCAGCTGGATAAATACTCAAACCTAACATTAAAAAAAATCGAACAACATTGTCTCTCAGAACCAAAAAACAAAATACCTCAAAGTAAAATGAACACCGATATCGATCCGATCCGGCTAGAATAACAACACACACCAATAATCTACTATTGGATCAGTATTGATGTAGAAGCACCTGTTAATAGCTTGTACTACAAATGCAAAAGACGTTTGTAAAATGACCAAGAAACTGTTTTAATAATAAAGATTTGAAAATAATTGAATGTAAATAAAGCTCTGTAAAAGTGTTTGAAACTCAATATAATTCCTAAGTTTACTCCATAAGAAAGCTGTTTTATTGTGCCCTTCTATAATATATACCGAGGTAGTAGTTGTGTTTACCATTTTACTATGTTTAATATTTGAGACTCCGAAATATCTAAGATATTTATTAGTTTATGCAAAGATAGCAGAAAATATAATATCATCATTTATTTTTGTGTGACGATAACTTCTGTGAGTGTATGTAATCTCTCCAAAGATTTCTTATCACTATGATTTTACAGTTCCTCTTGGTTTTAGAAATTTGACATTATATGTGACCACCCTTTATTTTAATCTTTTCGATCACCCGTTAATTTATGCAAACCCTACGATTCATATTTTGTGCTCTGTTATAAAGGATAGTCGATGAGTAGGAGATTTGTATTTAAATTTCCTTCATTTCTGTTAACTAGACTGTAATAAAAAGAAGTCCAGAGGGTAGCTGTATACGAGGAAACACGTATCAGAGCGTACTATAAGGCAATACGACTAACTCAACAACGTGATCAGCATTAGTATTCTTAAATACTACTCGTAAGCCTAAAAATAAGACTAGAATTAAATCGGTAAAGAATGGATCTTATTCAAAAAATTACGGTTAGAATTAGCATTATGCGAGCCTGGTTATAAAAGGCTGAGAGCCCTGGGACCAGACAAAAATGAGCGTTGTGAGTTAATGAAATTACCTTGACACAATTTCACTAAAAAATTATAAATGAAAAGGTGGTAATGATCCGTATTCCGTTCAATTACGACTAACCATGTGAAAGAACGCCACTTTCTTACTAATAAAAGTCGACATTTATGAGTGCCTATTGTACATTCTCATTATTCATTTTCCCGAATGAGAGTGATTATGTTCTTCAAGTTTTCTGTAAGTATTGACGAACAATAGATCTAGACCTGATCCGCCCTCCTCCCATAGAAATACTCCACCATATCATTTAGGGGTGTTAGGGGTTAATTTCCCGGACATTCCGTATAGGTAATGATTTGTTCTTCTTCGGTTACTTCTTATCGCCGCAATTTTGGACTGACGAATTGTCTATTTAGTGTCACCATGACCAGGATATTTGATTATTGTAAGATATATTTGCAGCAGAAATTTCATTGGAAATATCCCGTGAGTAAAATAATATCATAACCCAGATACTTAGAACGTAGTATACTCAGAATTAATGTAGGGAGACTTAAAGCTGAGTCAAAAGATCGAATTGGAAATCAACTATAGTTATAATTCATTTTGTGATAATAAGCTCGTTCTTGCTAAGGGCATAGGACATAGAAGAGTGTTTTCTACTAGGAAAAATGGTAAAGAATGAATACTTTTTTTGGCCTCTGCTTTTTACCCTGCATGGGTACCGATGTAATTATGAGCATGAACTTCAGCCACTTATTTTCGCTGGAGCTTGAATTCCATCGCGCGCCAGACGTTCGAAAGTGGGTCTGTTTGAGAATATACAAATCGATCACGAACATGTTGAGTAATGTTAGTGATTACGCGGTTGAGCTAAATAGGTGGTGGAGACACACTTATGGTGTCTAACAATTTAATGCTTGTAGAGTCACGATGTGGAGGTGTATTTCGTGGAGGATGGAAGGTGGTAAGACGACAAACGTGGCGGCGTTGTGGCCAGACGTAGTTGGTGAGTGTTATGATCTTTGATGAATTTAAGTGTGGTTGCTGCAAACCTCTCTGTGGTACTATGGTTTTTGGTGTCACATTCTTTGGAATAAGAAATCGAGTCATCATTTCCTTGATGCCCTGGTTCTTATCAATTTGACAGGTGTCTGATGATAGATCCGCTTCCCAGTGTGCCATCTACAAGGCTACAAAGATCTCCTTATTAAATCATCCTAAAGCTTCAAAGGCAGTAGAGGATTAGGTGTGGAACCCAAGCCAGTGAACGGTGCGAAACACCGGTGTTTCTTTTCCAAGCAGAGCAGGAGCAATTAAGTGATAAGACTTACGTAACTAGCCTCATGAACACATTCTGACAGCAATGCCCTCTTCTATGGGAAAAAGCCTTAACCATGCTTTGTATAAAATCACCTTCGAAATAGACCGGAAAATTTCCTTGAAGGGATGAGTTGGACGATTAGTCCTATGGTGCACATATGATTTGGATAATGTATTTGATATTAACGATAATGATTAATTAATTAATAATAAATAATAAATAATAATAATAATAAAATAATAATAATAATAATATGTAATTAATTCATAAACTAGTGAAATGATTTCCTAATAATAATACCATCCCGAATAAGTATTCATACTAATGAGAACGTGAAAAATAATTACAGCTACCCTATGAGAAATTATCTATTACCAATGCCTAATCCCGAAATTTAAGGTGTATGGAAACAAAACTTACGTATGGCCTGTCTGATAATGACTATGTATGTTTCTTCGTAACAACCTTGTAATAAGTTATATAACAATTTTTATCTGAGTAATAAATTACTCTGCCCATGTAATATGTGTGGGGGTGGATTCTGATGTTAGATCTATTATATATATAAATTTAATAATATATTAAATATTTTTTAAAAGGTGCAAAACAGGTTACTTACTCCTATAATCAAAGTTTACGTTCTATATTAATCCCAATGCTATTCCAAATATTGTATGATTGTTGTTATGGATGTTAATCATATTAGATGATTATCCCTCAATATAGTTGTTGTGAATAGTATCTTTATGTGAATAGAGAAAATGTGAATGAATAGTATTCATCTCCATTCCTAAAAATATGTAAATTTTGCGGGATCATATTGTGTTAAAGATTCAATTACCTTCAATAATATTCATTATACATACACCAAGTAATAACGAGTTAATCCAGATTATAGTGAATTTAACCTATATTAAAGACTCGTAATTACAGCCAATCCAAAAATTTTTGACGTGCATAACATTTACAATGTTTTACTTGTGGAAGATAATATTTCAATTATTTCTGTTTTCCTTAGCTCCTTTTACTGTTATTGAATCTCTTATATCCAATAATCCAATTATAATCGGATATAGTACTAAACAATGTTATGTAATGTGTAAAATCCATAAATAAGTTTTTGTATAACAACCTACAATCCGGTAACTGTAGAAAAACAGTCCGAGGCGACGTGCAAGTCACTAGTTCATATTCTTGGCAATAGATATAATTCATCAGCTTGCCGAATAAACAACTGTTCAAATAGTAATCAAATCCATTAGCTTCCGTGTATATAGTTTAACTACAGTTTGTATATATAAATGATTCAACTTAATATTAATATTAAATCCATAATGATCAAACAGAGGTGATCCTTTTCAGTTGCAGTTTAGATGTTCAGTATCAGTACCTCAATTCTCAATTTCAGTTCAGTTTAAGTTGGGTATTCAATTCATATAAATATATGAGATGAGTCTTGTAATCGATATATTATTCAGTACCTTTAATTAATACAGTTCAGTAATTAACTGAGCTCTAATGTTCATGTTCATAAGCTTAATTGAATCTAATTTAATCTAACAATTATAATCTTATAATAATCATACAATAAATATAACAATACTTATAATAAAATTACATTTTATTAAAAGCTTTTTGATAGTGTTCATGCTTATTAACCATTCCCATGTTCTTATTATTCTATATATATAGACTAATTCAACATACAATTCAACCAACATATATAATATCATCTACTTTATCATGTAATATAATTAATATATTCTGCTACTATAATAATATTTGATCGTTTTTCAGATTGTTCTACCGTAACGGACATTTCATTTATTCTTTTTGTATATTATGGGTAATATAAATCAGAAGCAATAAATATTAATTAAATTGTTTTTAATAATATGTTAATTTTCAACCACTCAATAGTATTAGATTTAAGTTTTAAATTGGTACAATTACCCTGACGGTGTGGCCATTACCTACTTTTTATTGTATGGAGCAAAGATACATAATTTCCACAACAAGTACAATACAAATTCAATCTGTTACTAATATTAATGATCAACAATAAAATTATAAGTTGTACGTTTTAACATAACATCTGTTACTTGCATTACTCTTTATGGGTGAAGCATTAACGTCAAAACAACATCCTAATTGTGTTAAAATTCCCACAATTATATTTTAGTGAGTTAAAATAAAAATGTTACCCTTTTACCCACCCCTTTAGCACAAGTAACTCATATAATTCACAAGCATATGATGTCAGCGTCGCACATACAAAGGCCCTCTTATCAATGTAAAAGTTATAATTTTGTAATTCCCCGATGACAAAATCTGTTGATAAATAAAAACCACTGGCATATTCTCTTAATCTCCCACATAATCTCACCCAAGTCCCACCACCACTTAACCCCTACTGGTTAACAAACCGTTAAGTGGTGTCTGGGGGGTGTAAAATTTTGTAATTTTGGCAATCCCTTACTTCATTAATACCCACACCCAAACCATCGAAACCTTTATTTCATTAACAGCGAAGGT
>SNQN01002242.1:10595-21326 GCA_008642245.1 Bassia scoparia | reverse complement strand
AGTATTAATTCTAAAGATATATTATTAATAACAATTAAATATTAATCTCATTATTATATAGTTAAATAGTTATATATTGATCCCAAGATTAATATTAATCCAAAGTAAAATATTTCAGTTCAGTTTAGTTCAGTTCAGCTCAATTCCATTCAGTTCAGTTTAGTTTGGTTCAATTCAGGATCTGTCTATTTCAGCTTATTTTCAGTTCAGTTCAGCTCTGTTCAGTTCAGCTTAATGATTTTACTAACTAATTAATCTTAAATCACAAATACAATTAAAATTACATTATAAAAGCTTTTTGTAGTTTGCTTAACCATCCATGTTCTTTCTATAGTTCAACAACAACAACAACAAATATATTAATCATGTAAAAAGAATTCTGCTACTTAATTTGATTTTTCGATTTATAGAATTCAATTTATTATTTTAATAGCAATAATAATTTTTATAATAGTAAACCTAATATTAGTAATACAATCGTTGGCATAACACTAGTTGGCAAAATAATAATAGTACTAATTTTCATATATGATAAATTATAGGAATTTTATATTGTACTGTACTTTATTAGGAATTCAAACAAAAGTTAAAATCCCACACTATATTTTAGGAAAAATTACCCTTTCCCACCTTTTGTTTACCAACAATTACTTATTCCCACCTTTTCAAATTTTTCGGACAAATTATCACCTTTTCATTCCAAAATCTCACAATCCACCACCACTTAACCCCTACTGTTAACAAAACCGTTAGTGTCTGGGGGTTATTTTGTAATTTTGCTCCCTTTACTTCATTTACCCACACCCAACCATTCGCTTTATTCATTCACTCCACTCTTTACTTCCTTCTTCCTCAAAGCATTGATTCATCTCACCAACCTCAAATTTACAGCCTCAAATCCTTCAAAGTTACCAAATTACAGCGCATTTTATTGTATTGTTGCTAATAGAGGTGATCAAAAAAGCCGGCGCCAGCGTACGGCTAGGCCTGATATTTTGTGGGTTTTTGGTCACGACTTTTTTGACCGCGAAATCAGGCCGGGCCGGGTTCGAAATTTTATTTTTGTCGGGCTTGGCGATGAAATTTAGCATTTTGGTATAAAAATTTGGGCCGGCCCAAACCGCTAGCGACTTATTTTTCGGCTTTGGGCCAAACTTTAGGCCACCTAGACGAGCCGTTATCAGGCTTATTTTTAGCCAGCCCGGCCGAACCGGCCCGACCATGATCATCTCTAGTTGCTACATCTTCAGTGGCCAAGAAAATTACTCAAAGTCTCCATTTCCCACATTTAGGCGTATATTTTGGAGGTTGAGGTAATTTTTATTTAATTTATGTTTATTTAAGTTTATGTAGTAGTATACACTACATTTGCAATATATTTTTCTTTGTTATTGCAATCGAATTTTTTTTAATTGTAAATGTTGAAATTTGACAAGTTAGGGTTTGTTTGATGTGTTGTATTGCTTGTTATTTATCTTGAATTACGTGAGTGTTGTTTAATATTTATATTGTCTAATATTTCAAAAAATGAGAAAAGTTCATTTTTCAATCAATGTGGGTGTGAGTTTTGTTAGAAGTGAGTATAGGGTAGAAATTTTAATATGAGGTGGATAGGTAATCACTTTACGTAAGGGTTAAATACTGTGGTGGAATCTTGCAGAGGGTTCAGTGTGCTGTGCATTTAGGTCAGAACCTAGACAGGGCCTGTTGACTTTAGTTTGGTTTAAAGAAGTTTAGACAGTTAGGCTGGGAGAGGAGTTGGTTGTGAGGAAAGTGTAGTGAATTGTTGGATGATGGATGAGGATGGGGGATTGATTTATGAACTATGTCTTTCATCCATTCTGCTTCTTCATTAAACCTTTTAGGTGCCAAAAATGTTCTTTTAAGCCGCCTACAGCAATGCCAACCTTTTTTAAGTAGTTAGAGAGAAGCACAGAGATTCTCTAAAAGGCTGCCTTACTGACCTTATTCAGCAACAATTTGAAGAAGAGTGTATTTCTCTTCAAAAAAAAATCAAACATCAGCCCCGAATGCTTCAATTTATTTAAAAAAACCCAAGATAACCAGGACATTGTAAAACAGTTGTGAAGTTGAGAGCTGTGACAATGGGGGGAACTCAAGGGTGAGAGACTGCTTCAGAAAACAATGAAGGGAGGAAGCGAAGGATAAGGAAAGGCGAAGGAACAACTTGTTTTAGAGATGGTGGATTAGATCTTGATTCAGCTCAGAAGTGAAGTGATTTTGGATATTGATTGGGCTGCAGGGGAGGAGATGTGATAGCTATTAGAGGGATGACAGTGGATATTTTTGCAAACTGAAGGGAACGATCAGAAAGGGGCTTTGAGGGAGACAGAGGAAGTACATATTGATGTGACATGACAATTTCTATAGGAATGCGATCTGAGTATGTGAAGACATCATGTAGGTAGGGATTGGCATGATGCTTTAACAGAGGTTGTTAAGAGATGGGACTCTGAGCTTGTGGAACGTGATAGTATGTGAAGGGCTGTTGCGTAAGATTGTGGATATGGTTGATACTCCTTTTTACTCGTATGATTGAACAGAGTATCAATTTGCAATCTAAGGCTCATCTATTTTCATAGCCTATATATGTAGTAGTGAACAGATGTATTTCATTTGCAGCTTATGTGCGGTTAAGTATTATTATTCCTGCAATGGTGCCTATCAGCTAAATCTGTTCTTGCAAAGCAGTGTGAGTAGCCCAAAAATGGAGTGTTAAGAACGACTAGCTATAGTTGGGTTAATTCTGAAAATGTCATGAAGGAAGGAAACTAGAGTGTGGTTTAGATGATGCGTAGGCAAGTAAGTGGTCTATGATTGCCATGATCGGTCAATGAATTAGAGACAATGTGTGTTAAGATTGAGTGAAGAACTCAAAGTTTTAGTGACTTTCTGAGTCATAGAATTAGAGGATTTGGGGGGTGGAGCAATGCCTCATGGAATTAGTCTTTAATGGCTAAGTGTTCCAGGATTGGGTGTTGAGTTTTCATACTGAGGGATGGCTTGTAGGTAGGTCTAAGCTATTGATTTTTGGGACTTCTAGATCAAATGCAAAAGTTGGGATTATGTGGTGTTGAGAAGTGTATCAGATTACTGCAGTTTTGTTAGTTGGGATGGGTGATCCGAACTCACTCTTTTTAGATAGTAAATTGTGTTGGAAGACCTTATGTGAACGAGGTTTTCAATAGAGAGGTGCAAACTTCTTAGTCTGCTGATGCGCCACTGTGATGGAGTGTTAGCTAGGGGCAGATCTGGTGGCTTGGTGGAAGACTGGAAAAAAAATATCTTTCCATTTGTGGGCCACAGTTGAAGTTGAGAAATTGATAGTGTGGTGTGGTTTCTAGAAACTTGATGAGAGAATTGGGGTCTCGGATGGTTGGGTCTCATTTCTGTCTGATCGAAGCAAGGTAACTTTTTTTTGTTGCATATATTTCCTATGTATTCCATTTTTGTACTAATGTATGATATTATGTGGATGCCTACTATGTAGGGAACATATTGGGCAATATGCAAGACACAATCAATCAATGTCCAGGTTCAATCTGGGAAACAACTACCTCCCTTCCCAGCCAATATGCCAGGAAGGCTAAACATAGAGGAGCTAAAGGGTGAGCTGAGGAACAAAATGACAGAGCAAAGAAACCTACATTGGTGTAGGTGGTGGGGAGTGGTCAAACAAAGTACAAAGAACAAGTCAAAAGGCAACCAAAAGAGGGAAACCTTACAAGGAAACCTAGGAAATGTAAAGGGCAAAAAGGAAAGGTTCTGGAAGGTCAGTACAATATGGTCTATTATTACGTAGTGTATATCTTGGTTGAAGTGTAATGTGGTGTAGTCTTGTTCTTTGTGTTGTGTCATGTTTTATATGGACAGGGAAGTCGGGTGTGTTCTTAGGAAGCAAACGGAACCAAACAACATAAGAAGCAGTGACTCAGCTTGACCATCACACTTTGCTACCATGCAAACATTAACAACCAAGTACAATTACCTTGCTGTCAAGACGTCACAGCAGACAAATTGCAACAAAACAACCAAGAGAGACTTGCAGAATAGTGTTGTTAGTGTAGTTGTTTATGTTGTTCAAGTACTGATAAATGAATTAAATTAAGATTTATTGTGGATCATCACCTCTGTTATGTTTGTTACAGTTTGTGTACTTGAACAGCATATTACCACTCCTATTTGCAATAAAAAGGAGACATACAGGTTTGAATCATCTTTCATTCCATTACTAAAACAAGTTTCGAGTACAACCTGAGTTCAATACAGATCAATTAAAACGATACTAAGCTATAATAACTATAAGACCTAAACAAACTAAGGCTAGCAAATAAGTTGCATTGCATTGATCTTCAGACAGCAGCTCTAACAACAACCTATAATGTAGATGCTATGCAAAAACAATTGCAGCAAACTTTTTAGGCTGATCTTGTGAACAGGTGTGTTGGTTTCCTTTGGTTATGAATTAAGGTACCGGGCCTTTTCTTACTTCAGCTTCACAAATCTACAACATGCTCTTACATGTCCAATCTGCACTAGTAACTCCAAACTTTTTGGTCAGGAAGCTTGTTGTGTATCGCAGTTGTCCATCTTCATGTTGATAACCCACGTTGAAAATTGTAACAATCATTTCATCACAGCGTCAAATCTTGCAGCAATGACCTTCTTCCTGGGTCTACTGGTCTATGAGTCTTTTAGCCAAGGTAGAGCCGACCACCTTAACACTGACTGTCACTCTAAAAAAGTCAGTGTCATTTCAAATGTTGAAGGAAATTTAGCTACAATGTGCAATTAGAGGAATTAATCAAAAACCTATATTTGAATTATTTTGAAAATATACAATAAGCCCTAATTTTATTAATTGAAAACGACTGTAATGCTAATTTTTGATAATTGAGTGCAATTCTTACTTACGGAGTTTCGAATTGAGACAATGAATGCGAGCAGAGGAGACTGGAGAAGAGAGATTGGAAAGAGGAGGAGGATTGTAAGAGGGTGTATGTGTGAAATGTCGAGTGAAGTGAGGTTTATAACAATAGCAATTAACGTTTGGGATCCACACTAATGGTTCTGTTAACAGTAGGGGTTAAGTGGTGGTGGATTGTAAGATTTTGGAATGAAAAGGTGGTAATTTGTCCGAAAAATTTGAAAAGGTGGGAATTGGTAATTGTTGGTAAACAAAAGGTGGGAAAGGGTAATTTTTCCTATATTTTAAGCTAAATCAATTACCCATTACCTAGCACGGAAAAACTCAACCAATACACCGCAATTCAACAAATCTCTATTATATAAGCCAAGGGGGAGCAATGGTGTCCCCCTCTTAAATTACTATATTACCCTCTTACATACAAAAAATAACCAAAAAAAATTCCTAAAACAATCCAATTTATTCTAATCAATGTACAACAATTAAATTAATGAGGCAATTAATTATATCAATCAACAATTATAAATCAATTAATCATAAATTGAAAAATAATTAACAATTACTATTGAAATATCCGAGCAATCACTACAATTAAACATGAAATTAAATTATTTAGAAAAGTTATTTTTCAATTGCACACTTTAAAAATACATACCATCCTACCCCCTCCCTTTAGAAATCTACAAGCAAATGTCATCTCTAAACAATCTGTCGAACAAAAATTCAATTACACAACATTTTAAAAATTGACAAAGAATAACATAAAAACTTATACATAACAAGTCAACCTAAATCAATTAACAACTCAATCAAGCGGCACCAATAAAAAAAAATTGGGAAATAATTGACAATCATAGAAATTTACTCAATATACAAGTTATGAAAATTTGTTCTTATTACATAAGGAGTACATTGAACCATTACACAATAGCATACAAAGCAAAAATTTAAAATTACAATTTTCACTATGACACCATGCTCCATTGATAACTTTGCAACAAACTTTTAAAAAGTACATGCACGATTTTATTATTCTTGCAACAAACTTTAATTTTAGCTTATTTTYTTGTCAAATAGTTATAAGAATAAAATGTAATTGCACACATAGCGTGCACAAAAGGCTAGTCATAATAATAATGAAGCAGCCTCGATTAATTAAGCAACAAATCATAGCTTATAAAAACATTTCGGATCAGATAATAATTACTCCTTCCTAAAGGTGATCAAAAAAGCCCGGCCCGGCCGGAATTTTTGCGGGCTTTGGTCACGACTTRTTTGGTCCGAAATCGYGGCGAGCCCGGCCCGAAATTTTCATTTTTTGTCTGGGCTTCGGCGATTAAATTTAAGGCATCTTGGTTAAAAATTTGGGTCCGGCCCGAAAAAGCCCGCTAGGCCCGCACTTATTTTTTGGGATTTGGGCACAAACTTTAGGCCCGAACCTAGGCCCGCCCCGAGCATGATTATCGGGCCTATATTTTAAGGCAAGCTCGCCCCAAACCCGGCCCGACCCATGTTCACCTCTACTCCTTTCGCTATTTTTTTACTTGAAACAATTGAATATTTTACCTCTAATAATTAAACACAAACACCATTGAATTAATCAATTAGTGAATAAGAAGCTAAAAATAAAAATATTTGGTAAAATCTAACATTTATTATATTAATTTGAGTGTTATTTTATCATAAATTTACAGTTTTTTACCATTTTAAAAAGTATATTTCTGTCTTATACATAACCCTAAGGGTTACATATAACATTGTTCTTAATTAATTAATTAATTAATGACTACAAAACATCAAAAAAGGGAAGTAATTTGTCTGTTAGCTCACGCGACTCCTCCAACCGAGACCACGTGACTCCTCTTAATGTGTTTGTCTGCTACGACTTACGAGTAGCTCACTCCGAATCTCGAGAAAGAAGCACTACTGGCATACTGTAAATGCAATGAGAAAGTAGTGAAAATAATACCAACTTTTTAATATTTGAATAATATACTCTAATAATCTGATTATTGTCCTTTGTTGAATCATACGAATTACGGTAGTAGTTGAATCATTTTCCACCAAAAAAACCAAACAAACAAAAAACAGAACCATTTGTGTTTCGTGACAAATTATCCAAGAAATTTTAATCTGCAAACAAAACTCAGACTCGACATGGCAACCCCTGTAGAAGCTGTAGGTTTAGCAACAGGAGTCGCTCAAACACTGCTGACTTTGCTTCAGACTAGCAATCAGCTGAGAGAGATGTGCTCCGCGTTTCACTGTGAAGCTCAACTGAAGCAGCTCACAGCCACTATGACCACCATCACCGCTCTCTTCCTCGACGTCGATGTTAAGCATCAGGAGCTCACCCACGAAGGCCAGGTCTGGATCGACAAACTCAAGGATGCTGTGTACGATGTTGACGATCTGCTTGATGAGTTCCGCACTATTGGTCAACTGCGCAAACAGACAAAACAGGATGCTAAGTTCCACAAAAAGGTTCGTAAATTCTTCTCCCGTAACAACAAGTTCTTTGTTAATTTTAATGTGTCTCGAGAGATCAAGATGCTTACTGAGAATTTGGCTGCAATCACCAAAGATCATAAAGATTTTGGCCTCACCGATGTGTTTGTCAACAAACCTGTTTTACGAGAGGAAACCTGCTCTGTACCTGATTTGGATATTATTGGGAGAGAGGACGAAAAGGAAGTTGTTGTGAGTATGTTGTTGTCTGACAATCCTTCCCAACAAAATTTTAGTTTTGTGAATATTGTGGGGATGGGAGGGTTGGGTAAAACCACACTTGCCCAACTTGTTTACAACGACCAGAGGGTTATTGACGCATTTTCAGAGAGGATCTGGGTTTGTGTGTCTGAAGTCTCTGAAAAATTTAACCTGCAACAAATCTTTAGTAACATACTTAAAAAGAAGGCGTTTGATTTGGAGGAGGCGCAGGGAGAAGTTCGAAAACACTTTCAAGGGAAAAGGTACTTGCTTGTTCTAGATGATGTTTGGATTGAGAAACCTGAAGAATGGAATAAATTGAAGCGCTTCCTGGTTTCAGATGCACGTGGAAGCAAAGTTATGGTAACAAGTCGTTCCCAAAAGGTGGCAACATCGATAAGAGACAATTTCGTTTTGTATGAGTTAAAAGGTCTGTCGGAAGAAAACTCCTGGAGATTGTTCAAGTTGATGGCATTTGGAAACAAAGAAGAAGATCAGGTTGACCCCAATCTAGTCATCATTGGCAAAGAAATTGTGAAAAGGTGTGCAAATGTGCCCCTCTCTATACGGGTGATAGCTAGCATGTTGTATGGTCAAGGAAAAGACAAGTGGGATTCGTTCAGGAGTATTAACTTTGCTGATATGAGGGATGAAGAATATGAAAAATCTATAATGGAGACATTGATGTTTAGCTATGATTAAATTTTGAAAATAATTACAATTAAGCCCTAATTTTATATTAATTGAAACGAAGATGACTTGCATAAATTTTTGAATTGAGTGCAGAATTCTTTACTTACGCCGACGTTAATCGAATGAAGACGCAAATGAAATGAGAGCAGAGAGACTGGGAGAAGGAGTGGAAAGAGGAGGAGGATGTACGAGGGTTGATGTGTGGAATGTCGAGTGAAGTAGGTTTAATATACATAGCAATTAACGTTTGGATCACACTAATGGTTTTTAACAGTAGTGGGTAGGATGGTGGATGATGTAAGATTTTGGGATTGAAAGTGGTAATTTGTCGAAGATTTGAAAGGTGGGAATGTGTAATGTTGCTAAACTCAAGGGGAAAGGAGATTTTTCCTTATATTTAAGCTAATCATTACCCATTACCTAGCACAGGAAAACTTCAACCAAATTAACGCAATTCAACAAATCTCTATTTATTAAGCAAGGGAGCATGGTGATCCCCTCCTTAAATTACTATATTACTCTGTACATACAAAAATAACAATAAACATTCCTAAAACAAATCCAATTTATTCTAATCCATGTACAAAATAAATTAATTGAGGCAATTATTATATCATCAACAATTAATAAATAATTCATAAATTGAAAAAATAATAACATACTATTGAAATATCACGAGCTACTACAATTAAACAGTAATATTAATTGATTTAGAAAAGTTTTTTCAATGTTGCACACTTAAAAATAATACACCCTCCCTTAGAATCTACAACGCAAATGTCATCTCTAAACAATCTGTCGAACAAAACTTCATTACAAACATTTTAAAATACAAGAATAACATAAAAACTTATACTAACAAGTCAACCTAAATCAATACAACTCAATAAGGCCACCAATAAAAATTGGAATAATTGACATCATTAGAAATTTCTCAATTATCTAGTTATGAAATTTGTTCGTTATTACATAGAGGAGTACATTGAACTACACCATACATACAAAGCAAAATTTAAAAATTAATTTCAATATGATCAATGCTCGAATTGTATACTTTGCAACACTTGTATAGAGATCAGCGATTTTTAATGATCTTGTGTAAGCAACCAAAAGAAAAGGGAAAACCTTACAAGGAAACCATCTGGACAAATGCTCAAAGGGCCAAAAAAAGGGGAAAGAGTACTTAGGAAGGTCAGTAACAACACTTGGTCTACATTACTACTTAGTGTACTTAGTTTGGTGAAGTTGTAATTTGTGTAGTTTTGTTTTTGTGTTTGTCTGTTTTATAGGACAAGGAAAGTCYGGCTGTTTCAGGAAAGCAAACAACCACAACAACAACTAAGAAACAAGACTCAAGCTTGACACAACAATCACAAGCATCTTGCTCCAATGCACAACCATRAACTCAACCAAAGTACAAATTCCCCTGCATTCCAAGAACTCAAGGCAGACAAAAATTGCCAACAAAATCAACCAAGAAGAAGAGCTTGMCAGAAATTGTTGATTAGTGTAGTTGGTTTATGTTTTAGTACTGATGWAATGAACTTCAAATTTAAGYTTTATTGTGGATCAAATCCACCTTTTGTTAGATTTGTTACAAGTTTTTGGTGTAAACATTGACACACTATATTACCACTACTATTTGCAATAAAAAGGAGAATTAATCATGTTGAAATCATCTTTCATTTTCCATTACTAGCAAAACAAGTTTCAAGTACAACCTTTGAAGTTTCAATACAATCCAAACCTTAAAACATACTAAAACTAACATAAAACCCCTAATACAATACCTAAAACATCAACTAAAAGCCTAGCAAAATAAAAGTTGCACTTGATTGATCCATTCAATACAGACAGCCCTAAACAACCTAATGCATAACAATGTATGCAGCTATGACCAACAACACAAGCATGCCAAACACTTTCTTCAGGCTGATCTTTGAACCAGTGGTTGCGTTGTTCCTTTTTATGAAATTAAGGTCACCCCTGGCAGCCTTGTACTTCACCTTCAGCCTATCAACATCATCCAACAACATGCTCCTCTACATCTCCAAATCCTGCACAGTACCTTCCAAGACCCTCTTTTGGTCCAGAAGCTTGTTGATTATCGCACGTTGTCACTCTTCCATGTTGGAATCAACCCACTTGAAAAACTTGTAACCAATCTTCTCATCATCAGGCTCAAAAAWCTTGCAGCAAATGAACCTTCTTCCTGGGTTTCTACTGGTCTATGAAGTCTTTCTAGCAACAGGTACGCCGCACCCACACTTAACCACTGCATTGTCATCCATCCTAACACAAAAGACAGCTTCAATTGCAAATTTGAGGAAATTTAAGCTACAATTGCAAATTAGAGGAAATTATCAAAAACCCTAATTTGA
>SNQN01002241.1:62222-77427 GCA_008642245.1 Bassia scoparia | reverse complement strand
TCTTGATATGGAGGAATTGGGAATTATGTCCAAGCTTCATCCTGTGCAAAGAGGTGACAAAATTGAATTGCCTCTTGCACCATATACATTGTCTAAGAATAAAAAGGAGATATTATGTCATTTTCTTAAGGACCTAAAAGTTCCTGATGGGTTTTCTTCTAATATCTCTCGGTGTGTAAATGTGAAAGAGAGTAAGATTTCAGGATTGAAGAGTCATGATTGTCACGTTCTTTTACAAAGTATACTTCCTCTTGCAATACGTGGTCTATTGGTGAAGGATGTGTCTGAGCCTTTAATTGAGTTGTGCCAATTTTTTAGTGTGTTATGTGATAAATCAATAAAAGTTACACATCTACAACAAATTAAGGATCAAATTCCTTTGACTCTTTCCAAGTTGGAAGCTTGGTTGCCACCTTCTTGTTTTGATATCATGTTGCATTTAAGTGTGCACTTAGCCGATGAGGTAATGCTTGGAGGGCCGGTTCATTTTCGTTGGATGTATCCTGGCGAACGTTATCTTCACAAACTGAAATTATATGTGTGTAACAAAGCACGTCCAGAAGGTTCAATAGCAGAAGGTTATATTGTTGATGAGTGCATGAGTTTATGCTCAAGATACTTGGAGGATGTTACAACAAAATTTAATAGCCTTCTCAGAAATTATGAGGATGATGATAATGGTGAAAAAAAAGCTATCTATATTTTCCCACTCGGGAAGACCTTTAGGAGCTGCAAAGTGCAGCAACTTGAATGCATTGGACAAAGAATTAGTTCACATTTACGCATTAAAGAATTGCGCCGAAGTTGATCCTTTCTTTGAGTAAGTACTCAGATTCAAAATTTTTTGTATTCACAATTTCCTTATATTCTTTTAACTTATTGTCCTTTCCATGTACTTAGAGAATATGTTGAATTATTAGTTGCTGATGGAGTTGAACTTCCACCACATGAACAAGATGCTAACTTTGTGCAATGGTTTAAGAAGAGAGTAAGTTTGTTGTTGAAGATAAGGGTTACAATAGTTATTTATATATTAGCATTATGCACTTTAATCAAGCTATATATGTTATCTACTATTTTCAGGTTGAGAAGCTGCACCTAGT
The DNA here is from genome assembly GCA_008642245.1 of Bassia scoparia. Classification (NCBI taxonomy): domain Eukaryota; kingdom Viridiplantae; phylum Streptophyta; class Magnoliopsida; order Caryophyllales; family Amaranthaceae; genus Bassia; species Bassia scoparia. The sequence goes on along the minus strand of SNQN01002241.1, from coordinate 76,324 downwards.
TAACAATTGTCCTTTTAGGGAGGAGTTATTATCTTTATCACGTGGTCCCATTCAATATGTCAATTGTTACAGTGGATACATTTCTAATGGTTTCAAATTTCATACACTACAACGTGACAGAAATTTAAGGACACAAAATAGTGGAGTTGTGGTGTTGGGTGACACAAGTGATGGTCATGAAGGTTTAGACTTTTACGGAGTATTGAGAGATGTGATCAAATTGGAGTATTTGGGTGGCAACTATATCGTGTTATTTCGTTGTGACTGGTATGATGTTTTAGATACTAGGAGAGGAATAAATYTAGATAAATTTGGGTATGTAAGTGTTGATACTCAAAGGTATTTGAAGACAAATGAGCCATTTGTGCTAGCCAGCCAAGTATCACAAGTGTTCTATGCTACTGATATTATAAATAAAGGAAGTTGGCGTGTTGCGGTTAAGACAAAGCCTCYTGTGATCTATGAGATGCCAAAGGAAAAGGAAAGTGAATCACAAAGCACAGAGTCCTTGAATTATGAAGATGATGCATATCAAGAGCATGAATCATATGGTGTACATATTGTTGCATCAACTTACACACATAATGAAATGAATATTGAAGAGAGGGTTGATGTAGAACCTGAGATTATTGAACGCTCTTAGTTATCAGTGAGAAGAGAAAAGGGACACTAAAAAATGAAACTTTTATGTGTATGATTGTTGCAGTGTTGTTATTAATTTAAAAATTATTAGTTGTTTTTAATATATTATGTTAGTTTCACACTTTTAATGTCTTATTATGTCATTTTGGGTTTTGATTTTATATATGTTAAGTTTACATATTTCATTTATACTTGTCATGTCTATAATTTTGATATTATTTTTAACTAAATTTTTTTTTTAGTCACTTTCCAGGTAAATGGTCTAAATATAAGTTATAGAAGCCTACATTAAAAATGTGGCACCAGAAAAATTGTATTAGTCGTGGAAAGGATAAAAGAACTTTTCTTGCCGGAGATTATTTAAACGTGTCTTCTTCCCAGGTGACATGCTTCTTTCTTCAATTCATAGTATGCTTCTAAAAAATCACAACTTGATAAAGCTCCAAATCTTGCTGCTAAAGAGCAAAGAAATCAAGTTCGAATACTTCAATGAGTAATGTGTTGTACATCAACAAGGAAGCAACTATGAAAGAAGCCACACAAATTCGAGTTTCAGTGGGAATCTCTAACTGAAGTTGCCAACATAGGTGATCATTGCCAAAGATCCATTAATAATGATGCTTTGAGCAAAGATCATCAAACTCAACCTGAAAATGATGTTAGGATTCATGAGGAAGGTATGATACTAGTTAATGTAGTAACAAGCATTTGTTCTTTCTTTTGAATTATATTGTATCATTAACTTTTTTTAATTTTTTTATCTTAAGCATCTACCCCTACTGTGAGAAGGAAGAGAAACCGTAAAAAAAAATGCAAAGTCTAGAGGTGTGAACAAGTGCAAGAATGTAGCGGGTCTAAAACCAGGAGAAAAGTTAGAGGTTGAATTTTATAACAATGGTCCTGTGGGAAAGTATTATTCAGATATCACAAGGCACATGGGTAGAATTGTACGTGATCGTACAATCTGTCCAGTTAGAGTGCATTCTTGGAACGATATAGAAGATAGTGCAAAGGAGCATATGTGGAAATCAGTTTTGGTAACTCATACCTTTTCTTTCAGAAGACAGCTCATCTTAGATTAAATATAATGTTTCTTAACTAGTATCTATGATTATTTCGTCTATGTAAAACAAATTTCATGGGAAAGGTTATTCATTGGATCGTAAGACAAGCATTGAACATATGAGGAAGTTGTGGCATAATTGGAGAGGAATATTACACCAAAACTCAATAATTAAGAAAGGTGGTCCTGAAAATGCATTAAAGGATACACCTAATCATTTGACCCCTGAGGATTGGAATTGGTTAGTGAAAGAGCATTTTATGAGTGAAGATTTTAAAGTATGTTGGTATAATTTAATTGCTTTATACTTCTTATTATATATGTTCTACATTACTTATTACTTAACAAAAAATGACCTCCTTTGTGATATTTCTAAGCTCTCCCCTTTTGTTTTACAGAAAGTGAGTTCTAGAAATTCGGGCAATAGGGAAAAATTGAATATGCTTCCCCGAACAGGTAGCAAACCTTTTAGGCAAATTATTTGGGATGAAATGGTAAGCATTTATTTAGCTAGATAGTTGTTTCTCTCTAATACTTATTCACTCTGACAACTTTAATATCATACTTGAAGGGAGGAAAAGAAGGAAACGAACCCCCTATATCAGCTATATTTAAAAGGACAAGGGAAGGAAAATCTCGAAAGTTACAGGAAGCCGAGACTGCTAAATATGTAAAGTTACCTTTAAAAAAAAAGCTTTTCAATATTCTGCCAAATCTGGAAAGTTTTTTTACTACTACTAATTAATATTAAAGTGACATAACTCACCTATAATATTTTTTTCCGACAGGTAGAGATAGTTGCAATTGAAGAAAATAACCCATCACTTTCACAATTTGAGGTTATGGAAAAATGCTTTGGGGAACAAGATCGTGGAAGTGTTGTTTGTTTTGGGTATGGTGTGAGACCAAAAGATGTCAGAGGACCATTACCGAGTACATTTGAGCTGACAGCATCTTTCCATGAAAAACAAAAGGAAAATGATGATCTTAAAAGACGACTTGAAGAAATGGAGAAGACACGCCAAGAGGAACGTGAGGCTGATAGAAACAAGTTGAACAAGTTAGAAGAGAAACTTGACCTTTTCATGACAGCTTTACAACAAAGGTCTTAACAACACAAATTCAAATGATGTAATGAAGGTATGATGAATATTCACATGCTCTAATGCTTTTTATAGTATTACTAGTGCAACACAAGAGCACTATTGGTTAGGATTTGGTTGGCTGGATCTTTGAACATACTTGTATAGTACATTGAGAAAATCTTCGTATGCATGTTTGTTTTGTTTTGCTGGGATCTAAAAAATAGGTTGAAATAATGTAGCATTTAGATGCCTGGTTTTCGTATTTATAGGGATATGCTGTCGAAATTTTGGAAAATCACATACTTGTATTATAGTTTTTTTATTAGATACACAGCAAAAATATAGGTGATATAATTTAGGTTTGTATTTGATTAGTAGAATAAATTTTAAGGTTATAACAATATTATTCTTCTCTTATAATGATTGCAGGTTTTTGATTAGTATGCGGCGTAGTACGAGTATTGAAGATTTTGCGTGCATCCACACAAAGAATACTAAGGCCTATGTATATGAATTGTAATTTTTAGATATGGATGCAAATTGATTGGATTTTAACATTTTGGAAGTATGGATGAAATTGTAAACCCTTATTTGGAGTATTATTAATATATATACAAATATTCATCTTTTGCTAATTTTGGAGTGTAGTGGTAGTTATACAAAATATTCATTCTTTGTTAATTTTTGCCGCAGTTGTGGGTTATATATTATATAATTATATATATATAGTATATATATATAGTGTATGATGTAGTTTGATAGTAGTACGTTTTTATAAAAATGCAAGAAGATTGTAATTGTTGTGAGTAACAACAAATAAAGAACTGGTGTAAATAAAGTAATTATAACGACGAGAATAATCGTCTTAATGAAGTTTATTGATGACGATAATATCATTTTACTTCAAAACTATTATTTACAATAGAAGTGGTCGTTAAATGATTTCCATATTTGCGATGAAAACAATGGTTGGTCTTAAGATAGTGTAGTTTGCACCAGTGAAGATGCGGTGAAAGATACTTCTTTGCACAGGAATAAGAGGCTGTCGTAAATAAAAATTGACGACGACCTAGTTAAACTGGTCGTAAAAAGGTTCAATTCTGTTTAACACGAAGCCTTTTACGCGACGATTGACGATCATACGGTTTCTTGTTCGTAAAGAGTTTTTGCGACGAGTTTGGACTTTTTACGACCAAAAAATCGTTGTGGGAGAGGCGTGTTTTGTTGTGATGCCTGAGGGTGAGAGAAATCTTTCTTGGATATGTTCAAGTAAAGCAAACAGTTTTAACGAGAGGAATGTTTGAGAGAGCCGGGATGTGTGTTTCTGATTTAGCAGTGTGTCATTGAGATTGCGACAGTGTTGAACCTGATGAGAGTGATTGGAACTCATGGAGTTCACTGGAACCATACTGCTGTTCTCCAATGTAAGCAAGCTTTAGGCTCACCACGTCACCAGAGTAGTGTGGAGCTAGAGAAGAAGATGAAGAGGACACAGATAGGGAACAGGACCTGATGGTCCCCAAGTGATAAACAGGTAGAGAGAGGGAGGCAGGAGAATCAGACGATAACAATGAAACAACTCCTTAACTTGAGGTAAGAGAGGTAAGGGAAACAGCGGCGAGAGAATCCTTCTGGTTCCTCTGAAGAGGAAGAGATTCATGATCCTGCTGGTTCCAAAACAAATCAGAAAGCACAATGAAGTATACTACAAAAAGTTTAAGTATGTGATGCTTCTCATCCCCCTGATCAGAATTATTAGTAACATTTAATAAAGGGATGTCAAACAGAAGAATGTTTACCAAAACTTTTGTACTTTCTACTCAGTTCTGTCTAGTAGTGAACCAATGACTACAAAATGGCCTTAACTGATCCGATGGATTCCAGCAATGCGAATGAGTTAAAATCAATTCCAAAGATGAAGTTTGGCATCTTGTCCTAGACCAGGATAGGTCAGTCATTGGTACAAAATGGGTCTCGAGAAAAATTGGGAGCCTGGTGCGTAGCGAGAAATAAAGCAAAGCTAGTTGTGCAAGTTACAATCACACGAAGGATAGATTAGATGAAACCTTGCACTGTAGCTAGATTAGAGGCTATTGAATATGAGATTGTTATGCTGCTCACGATGAATATGAAGTTGTTTCAGATGATTGAAGACTGGCTTTTTTGTGATTATTAAAAGAAGAGTATATGTCGAGCGAACGCCTCTGTTTTGAGGACAAGTTTTCCCCCAACATGTTTCAAGCTGGCAAAGCCTGTAGGGATTGAAGGAGCACAGAGGTTGTGAGTGAGAAGATGTCCAGTTTCTATGAGAGTGATACAAAGGGGAATAGCGATGACATTGTTTATCAGAACCAGGGGAACATTGATTATTAGTACGAAAATGTAGTTGAGATATTTTATTTGGTGCACTAATCAGGGGTATGTGATGAGTTAGCTAATCTTACGTGCAGAGTGAATTTGAAATGAGCATGATGGAGAATTTAGATTCTTCCTGGCTTGCAGATTAAAAGAGAGAGCGTGAGGAGTGCGGAGTGTGCGCGCAGAGAGAGAGGTGTAGCGTGAGAGAGAGTGCGTGAGAGAGAATTTACAGAGAACAGTAGGCTTGTGAGAGCGACCGTGTTCTACATGCTACAAAACTGGATGCTGATTTTGAGGGGAATAGATGGGTTGGGAGCGCTCACTATATAGAGGATATTGGAGATCCAATACTTTATCATAACGCTAGAACCTGATGTGGTGTGTGTGTGCGTGTGGCGGTTGGGTGTTGCTAGTTTCAAAAGATCCAGCGAATTCTCACTTGAGGCTGTAGAAGAAGTACTTAGTAGTGCGTGTGGAGAGCAGGCAACCGGCTTGTGGTACGCGCTGAGAGAGTGAGAGAGTGTGAGTGTGTGGGTGACACAGATGCAGATTATGCTGGTTTCCTTGTGAATAGGAAAGAGCACATCAGGTATGGCACATCTTTCTTGGTCTTGCTGCTAATATCTTGGGGTTCTAAGAAACAATATGTCAATGCCATCACGACGTAAACTGAATCAGAATACATGCGTGTAGCTTCATGCTGTTCTCAACTGTTGTGGATAAGGAAGCCAGTTTGAAAGAGCTTTGTGTTACATAGTGTTCCAATCTTGTTTGTGAGCGGCGACGAGAGCGTGAGTGAGAAGCGATGTGTGCTGAGAGGAACCCGTCTGCACTCCAAGAACCAAACACATGAAATGGAGCGAGCGCGTGTTTTAAGACAATGTTGGAGAAATGTTTGGTGGAGTGCGGTTCTGTAAAGAGAGGGGAGTGAGAGTCGAGATTGTTAATTCTTCACAAAACCTCTTGTCATAGTCTTTTTATAATTTAAGGTCCTTTTAGGTTAGTTTAGTTGCTGTCGTATAGTTTCATAGGTCTAGTAGGTTTTGTGTGATGTGGCTTCTATACTTTTCCTCAATATTGGCTAGAATTGTCTCTCTTGTATTGTATGTGAGGCTGTTACCTATGGGTCGAAATCCTTTTAGGTTTGTGAAATGTTGAGTTCCGGGCGAAGGAGAGTGAGAGAGCGCGGGATTGTTGCAATGAAGAACAGAAAGTTAACTTTAATTCTCAGAAAACAAGATGAAGTGGTTCTGTACAGGTACCAGCAAGGGGACACAGCAGACCAAGCTGTGGATATGTTTCTTCGAATTGCTATTTTTATATTTCTTTTGGACAATTACTTAATATTTATCTTTTTGAAAGAATATCCTACTTCATTAATTTTGACTGATTCATCAAGGCATATCTGTACACATGCCATAAGTTCGAGTTGGTTGAGATAGTTAAGAAAGTGAGTCATTACAAATTTGATTTTGAATTATTTGTATCTTTGGTTCAACCGGCTATATTTTGCCCTCTAGCTTCATTGATGAAATAATCCTCTATCTTAGGTATCTTGATGCTAACCCTTTTGTGTAGTCACAAAACTTCATCACTCTATATTTTCTCTCTCGGTCAAATGCTCTGTTTTTAGACAACCAGAAAAATTCAAATTCAAAGACACGTTCATCGGGTACGTCATCATCATCTTCATCAAAGGATCATGGAAGAAATCCAAACACTAGTCAGGAAGAGAAGGAACGGGCAATCAAGTCATTCCTCACAATCACGGATCACTGAAGTGGACCGCTAGACCGCAAGCAGACCGAGACAAAACCCAACTTGATCTACCAGCCTAGCGGGTGCGTGCGGAGCGTGCGCGACTCCACAAAATCAAACCCAAATCCACTACAAAAAACACCCCTCCCACCAAAACAACCAACTCAATTCAAAGGAGATATGCGCTTATGCGAACCCAACTGAGACTGGGGTTCCACCTTCAAGTAACCAGCAGTGGTAGAGAGTAGATGGCGATGAGAGCGAGAGAGTGAGAGTGAGGTCGAGAAGGTCGGGGAGTGAGAGAGGGTAGAGATGGGTGGTAGAAAGAGGTACCTTACAGTGGACACCACAGTGGAAGAGAGGGGAGACTTTGTTTCAGCAATAAAGAAGGAATAAGAAGTAAGAAGAGGAACAATTCAACTAGTCTCTGAGAGAGGAACCAAGGAGAAAGCAACATCAGCCAACCACCTCGATCTACAAAAGAGTTAAGTCGTGGGTGAGGTCACCAATTTGACTGTTCTACGACTTAGCTGCTAGAAGTAGTGTAATTGGCTGTCGAGTTGAGGTGTAGTGTGTGAGTGTGCGTGGCGTGCTTCTGAATATAAGAGTCTGATTGGGTGGGGGGGAGTGGCGCGAGAGGGATGGAGAGCGCGTGTGAAGTGGAGGTGTGTCGTGTGTGGGCGGAATGTGTTTCGGTGTTAATTTTTATCATGATTCTTTTGAAACCAGTTGTCCTAATATTCATCGGTTTCTAGTTGTTGGAGGTGTCTGATGTGAGTATTTCTGTAGTTCTTTGGTCAAGTATTGGTAGGTACCCAGGGTGGTTTTGATAAATATTCACGGTGGTGCAGAGTGATTGGTGGCCTAGTGGGTAGTGCGAGGCGCTGATGAGATTTATGACTTCTTTATTTGGTGGAAGATGCCTAGAAGAAGTATGTTGTGTTTAAGTCTGTTATTTGAAGGACCAGCTATGTGGTTCTCACTTCTGCTATGCAACAAATCCTTCTTCCGAAGCCATTGGAAGCGGAAGCGAGGTGCGGTGGGCGGATTGGAGATGGTACTATCTACCTGATGGATTGATAGATAAGATAAATCTTCCTTCCTGATTGCTTGATCCCTTATGAACTGTTATGGTTCTCCCGATCAGTTCACTGCCCATGGAGATCTATCATCACCCAATTGCTTAAAAAGACAAACAAAGGTTAGCCTAAGGGGATTACTATACCCTTGTACAGTGTTCACTAAGGGCTATACTTAAGCAAAAGGTCTTGATATGATCAAGCTGATGTAGTGAGTTCAAGTTGAGGAGAACCAGTGGAGTTAGCCCCGCTCAAAGAAGAGAATCCAAGGCAAAAGAACCAGCAGGTGGTGAAGAGTGTGTGGAGGAGAATGGAGGAACCAGGGAGAAGACTCTTGGTAGAGCGTGAGGTGGTGCGCGAGATCGTAAAGGAGGGCTTCTTCATACCAAGATAGAGCAGATTGGAGAATAGGGCTAGCTGATACACAGTTGTTGTTACTGGCTCACAGTTCCAGATATCAAAGCTCAACTGGCGTCCAAGAGTATTGACTTTGTTCCCGCAAAGACCTCAGGCTCTCAGCTATTGGCTGTGCAAGCAATTTGGTGGTTCCTGGGGTAGGTGAGAGGGAACGCGAGTACGTTCTGGGAGGGGAAGCGAGAGCGAGCGGCACAAGGAACCTAAAGATAGGCGCGTGGTGCGTGAGGAGGAGAGGAGTGCGAGGGAGAGTGTGAGTGAGGTGATGATGGAAGCTGACTTACGTTGAAGAAGAAGTCGGGCATGAAATGAGAGGGAGTGAGTGGATGAGAGTGAGTGTGGTGTGTGCTGTTTCCGGGTGCGGTGTGCGCGAGTGTGTGAGTGTGTTGCGTGTGTGAAGAGTGAGAGTGTGTCTGTTGTGTGTGATGAGTGTGCTCCGCGCGTGAGTCGCGGGTGAGCGTGTGCTGTCTGAGTGGTGATTAGGGTCCTTTTGTTGAACTTGCTGCCTGTATGAACTATAAACTTTTTCTATGTTTGGAGTGTTGTAATATTCTCTATGCAGCATCTGAGCGTGGGATGTGCGGAGTGGGGAGCTGCCAGCTTGATGGATAGCCATTTAACGAGATTGTGCACATTACTTCACTTGAGAAACTTTTTAATGATCCAAAAGCGTCGGAAAATAGTATTGAAGTGTTGAAGCCTAGAATCTGCTAGTTTTAGATGAGTCTGCTGTCTAGATTGAGTCAATTAGTTCATTTTAGTTTAAGAACCAGTTAGAGTTAGCTAACATGATTCTTTGTGTCATCTGAGTCCTGCTGTCGTGGCTCCAATTTCAATTGTAGTACGCGAGAGCTTAGTTTCTGTTTATCGACATGTTTGGGTGATGCGAGGAACTTAATTAGTTTTGTCATCATCAAAAAAGGGGGAATGTTGCTTGAGTCCCTTAGGTTTTTGAGTGATTTGACCAACCAGATACAGGGACAGGACATAAGTGTGAGACATTAGTTGGTTGGAACCAGCTAAATAGGATACCTGTATTCCTCAGACAAGTTAATACTATGTGTATATATTAAACTAATTGTCTCTTATTCAGGGATAGCTGAATAGATCACAAAAGTACAATCACGGATGCAGACAGTAGGAGTTGTTTCTTGATTGTTATACTGAAAAAACAGTCTTACCTTTTGCATTGTGACCATACGTTACATGTGGCGAGTGAATAAGTTGAGATTCCAAGACTTGAAGTGTGAAGCCTTTCGAAGTATTCAAGAAGGAGTTATGCTCAAATTGAAGTATTCAAAGGAAATTCAAGTCTTGATACATGAGAATAGAGAAATACTTCTTCAAATGTTTAATCTAGGATTCATGTAATATGCTCTGTGGTGTGACTTATATGTCTTTTGTTGAACTGCTTATGTGTTTTTGAGTTATGGTATGAATTCTCGTACAAGATTGGAGCAGAATTCATAACATACTCATTAGGGAACCAGCTGGCTGAACAGCTGTTTTCCTTGAGTGGAATGTGGTTGCGGTATTGAAAAAGATTTTTCTAAATATTTCTGAAAGATGTATTTTAAAATTATGTTTTGCCAGTTGGAATGAGTGATGTGTGAGTGTAGCGTAAATCTAGGAGTTCTATCATGTCGATTCTATTCTTTATGTCGAGTGCAAGATAAATACTTGTCCTTAAAATCCCATCTTTGCCTTGCTCGGTAAGTAGAAGAGATTAAGGAAAGACTAGGTTAAGTTAACAAGCTGTATATATACTCATCTATACTCTAAAATTCCCATACATCTTTCCACTGGATTGAAAAGCATATTTTTTGGAGAGAGAGCGCGAAGAGCATGAGAGTAGCGCGAGTTGATTGAGCGAGCGAGAGCGTGAGGTGCGAGCAGGAGTAGAGCGGTGCGTGAGAAGGGAATTAAAAAGAGAGAAATGTGATATTATAAAGCATTCAACGAGGGGTTGAAGAGGCTGTGGTGAGTGTTTGTGAGTTCAAACACAAGTGTTGGACTTACGAGTGCTGAGTCAAGTTGCACATTTCAGAGTTGAGTGTGGTAGTGTTGGCGTGTGTCGCGGAGTAGGGAACGGAGCGAGGTGGTGTGTTGTCTTTGTTTCTTCGGGAGTAGGATTGAGAAGAAGAAAGAGCATAGTGGTAGCGGACGTATAGCCAGAGTGGGTGAACTCGTTAAACTTTGTGTGTCCTTTATTATTTGTTTACATGTGGTGTGCAGGGGAGCGAGAGACGCGCAGCGTGGTTGTGATGAGCTAATGCGAAAAAAGAGAAAATAAAGTAAGGAGACAGCAATACATCACCCCCTCCTTTGAGTATCATAAACCGTTTAGAGAAGGAAAGCTAATGCCTTAAGGGTCCATTAAAAAGCACAGAGAGAACTCATTTTCAATTCACGGCTACTAGAGAAATGTTGAGAGGAAGTGTCGAGCGTGGATGTATGGAAGAAACGCCGCTAAGTTCAAGGCTACCGAGATAATTTCCAAAAAACAATTGCGGGAATATAGTTGAGCGTTTGCGCGCTGAGTGGAATGGCGGGGCGCAAGTGCGCCGTGTTCCACAGAAATTACTGTATGAATAATGTGAATTTGTATGTCATTAAGCTAAAGATACAACTATTTTTCATTACCTAATTTCGAGTAATTTCATTATTATTGACATAGTTTAGTGAGAATTATGACAATATACTCAATAATCATACTAGAGTTCTTTTCTTACATAACGTTACTTGTTAGGCCTCGCTAAGAAAACATTGTGATATAAGTTCTCGCTTTTATTAACTTTGATCACTCTCGCACCTTAAATCAAGGACTAACAATTCCAATCATTACCATAGCACCAGGAGTATTACGTTGACAATTTAGTAAGGATTATCGTCAATAAGCTTACTATTACGAATAATCCCAGTAGCACTTGAGACACAAAAGAGACCTTTCCAACGTTTCAAGACAAAGATATAGCAATCTGTAACTATAGTAGCTATCCCTAGGTAGCACTGAGACACAAAAAAAACCTGTCCCAGAGTTTGAAACAAAAAAGGATAGCAATGGTGAGAGTGAGCGGTAGTGAGAGCGTGTGAGCGAGTCGTGAGACGTGAGCGTGAGTGTTAGAAAAGCATTAGAGTGATGAGTGCGTGACGATGATGAGGCCGAATATAGATTTCAACGGCAAGTGGAGCATTACTCGTTCTCCGACTACCCTCAGCTAGAGCGCGCAGAGCGTGTGAGCGTGCGTGTGGAGCAAGCAATAGCTGGAATTGATCGAATCTATTTGGTGGAGTGTGTGCGAAGTACCAAGAACGTTTAGGCAAGATTCATTCATTAATTAAAACAAATGAATAACACCAATTATTTCAAACAAAATGCATTTGGTAGAGGGCCAGAGTGGCGCGACCCAAATAAAACCAAATACACCGTGACAAAAAAATTACAGATTTTTGGAACAAAAAGAAAGAGACGAATCAAAATAAGCACATTGGTCTCAGCGTAGTATACTACTAAGTAATAATATACTTACCTCTCACAGGCTCACAATTGGAAAAAAAGTTCGTACATTGAATTACATTGTTCATTGAAAAAAATCAAAAGGATTTGTCAACTTTTTTATCTTGGCTGTGCAATAAGTTAAGTCGGAGATCGTCAAATTTAGTTCGAGTGTGGGGAGTCGCGTGTATGAGAGTATGTGATGGATTCAAATGCTAGCTATTTTTTCCAGACGTATCTTTGAGGACTATTGAGTTAAATGGCTTGTTACTTCTCGATCTAATTTTAACAAACGATTTTATGTGTGTGTGAAGATGTGTTTGCCGAGAGAGTTTTGTGAATTGCTTTTTTAAGAACTTGTACATAACTTGTTGATCGGTTTAAATTTACAGTGATGTTAAGATAAAATGAACATAACTAGAGCAGAGGAGTGCAGATTGGAAAATATCTGATTCCGGCTGAATCGATCCCAATATGACATATCAGGCATAATTAAAAGTACGAGAGTCTCCTTCCCTTAACAACTCACACAGGTGAGTGCCGAGTGAGTGCGAGTAGGAGCGAGTCGCTGAACTGATGTGCGTGTGCGTGTCAGTGCGCGGAGTATGATTAATCAATATCACATCACATTGCCACGGAGTGAGCGTGGTAGAAGAGAGAGGTTGCGTGACGTGAGAATAGCGAAAGATCGTGAAGTAACTGAGTAATAAAGAATCTAACGTAATTAAGACAGTGGTAGAGAAGAGAGAGAGAGCGTGGTGGTGAGAGCAGTGGATCACACCAATACTTGTAACATTAGATTGTATGTAAATCGACAGAGACGGCGTGAGTGTGAAGCGCGAGGTCGGAGTAATAAATAGAACCGGACGTGAGTGCAACATGCAAAAAAACGAGGATATAATTGGCTTTGTCAGTGTTAGTTGGAGTGTAGTGCCGAGAGCAAGCAACCACGTCGAGGGCCGGGTGCCGTATTAATCTCTTCTAATCTAATTTCTTTCAATCCACACTACCAATTACAATAACCTAAAAACATCCAAAATTAAATGATGAGAGTGAGATGAACAAAGAGGCATGGGGTAGTAGAGCTTGTAGCAAGTTATCTTTATAATGACGTATAAACTATCTGTAATGAGCTACAGAGTTAAAGGGTATTGTTGCCTATAGACAGCAGTAGATTGGAAATTGAAGAAATGGTAAAAGATAAATGAGGCTCTTTGCACTTGTAATATGTTATTGGCTTATCAATGATTATGCCATATGGAAGGAGAACACGAAAGAACACACAGTATTACAAGAGGTCACATCCTCAGCATTTACAGTAGCTGCATATAGAGCATCGCCAAGCCCAGGCTTTTGACTTCACCTGGTCAATCAAGTTCATGGTCAGTAACTGCAAAAAGTTTTCTAAGAAACAGAGAGTTTGCTTCTCATGGCGAATGATACTAATAAACGCTACTGCTGCCAGTGACCAATGATCCTATTGATTGTTTGATGTCGATGATGTAGTACAACTGACGACAAGGAAGAATGATCATATAAGGCTCACGATACAGGAACCTTCTAAAGGTATTTGATACAGGCATGATAAGGTTAATTCTATCGCTAACATTTTCTCCGTGATTTACTTTGCTTGCAGGTATTAAAACCTACCTTTTCTGTTCTCAAAACCTCAAGCCAGATCATCTACCCTGAAAAGGGACCTTGAAGCGTCTCACGACAATTGTGAATGAGAGATGAGGGAAAAATTGATTTGGAAGAACATCTGTCATAATAAATTCCATATTAAAAAAGAAACACAGAGCATTCAGTGTAAGAGTGTAAGGTGGTAGCCCAGCGCCGGCAGGAGAATGAAGTGTGTGTGCGAGCGAGGTATCATCATCGGCTTTCTAAATAACAATAATACTTCCAATAGTTGCGAGTAAGCGTCCATATTATATAAATATACCCTTTAATTGATCCATTACAACATATTGTTTCAGGAACCGCTTTTAAAAAAATAAACAGGTGGGGCCTGAGTTCCAAAAAGGAATGACTTGCTAATAGATAATGAAGTCCTGGACAGTCCTAAACATTAGAGCAATAATTGACTCCAACTAGAGTTCATAAGGCAGCATTAGAATCAAAGGATGAGAGCACCATGCACATTCAAGACATCAATTTAAAAAGAGAATTTGAGCATTCCAATACTTGGACATGCTTTGAAACTA